>PVIR01043125.1:0-11904 GCA_004026965.1 Petromus typicus | reverse complement strand
AAAAAAAAAAAAATAGTACTGAAAGAAATTTTACTGAAATTTTACGCACAGGAGAAGAAATAGGCTGGCAATCAAGCAAATGAAAATGGTAACTTTGCCTCAGCCTCCTGAGTAGCTGCGATTATAGGCAGGGGCCAACATACCTAGCTTCCATTTTTTGGATACAGTCAAATTAATGCTAAGATAAGAACATTTAAGATATTAAAGATTCACTGACCTTTTCCTTCAATTCATGTGTGTCACTGTGAATGAAGTCAATCAAGTATGGCATCTCAATAGACACAGTCAAAGAGAAGCTACCAAAAGTCAAAAGAAAGTTGTCAGCCTTAACTTTTTACTTGAAGTTGTTACAAAAAATCTTTTTGGCAGTGCTAAGGAACAAACTGAGGGCCTCACACATGCTAGGCTAGCATTAACCCAGTCCTTCAAATAATTTGAAATGAAAATTTAAACCACAAAACCAACATTTAAATGGGTGAATAAGACAGGTTTTACATTTCAAGTACTAACCTTTGCTTTGTTCCTATTTCCTTTATACAGATCTTCTCTACGGTATCCTGTCAAGAGAAAAACGTGTGTATAACCAAGTGTCCACTGCGCTTCACAGTGAGTTCTAAACTAAAGGTGACCTCAGCAAAGCCATAGCCAACAGCAGCACCAAGATGGATGGTCTCACTTACAGTAAAACACAAAGCCTTTCCTCATGGCATGATGGAACTTCTAATTACAATTAATGATCATTCCTGACCATTCTGACAGAGATGTTCAATTCCACCTGCGTCTGTTA
Organism: Petromus typicus; assembly: GCA_004026965.1. Lineage (NCBI taxonomy): Eukaryota > Metazoa > Chordata > Mammalia > Rodentia > Petromuridae > Petromus > Petromus typicus. Next base: position 11,117 of record PVIR01043125.1, on the reverse strand, counting down.
TGTGTACACACACACACACGCACACACACACACACCCCTATGGTGGGATATGTACAAAGAATTAATCAGTAGTTATCTCTGAGTGATGAAATTAAATACGGTTTAAAAATTTTCCTCTTTTGGCTTATTTGTATTCTGTACTTCTCTTTCAGTTGAATCACAGTACAAATACAAAAATGTATTGTGTGACTGAAAGGAGAAATACGCTCATTGAGCATCTGTTTATTCTTTTGATTTTATAATCATTACATACATACATTACATACACAAATGTACAAATTAATGATTCTGACTTTCCATCAAGAAAATTGTTCTAGATATTTCTTTTCCTTTCTTTAGTGTTGTTTTTGCAGTGTTAGGGATTAAACCTTGGGGTCTGCCACATGCTGGGCAAATACTCTGCCATTGAGTTGTGCCCTTAAATGTCTCTTTATAGCTTTATTTATTTATTTTTTATTTTTATTTTTTTAGGTTTTTGGAGACAGGGTCTCGCTTTGTGGTTCAGGCTGGCCCTGAGCTCAGCCTCAAACTCACATCACAGTCCTCCTGCCTCTGCCTCCCAAGTGCTGGGATTACAGGCGTGAGCCACCACGCCCAGCACTGTGGTATGTGGTACTGGTTGCTGCTGGGTGTGGGTCTCCACACCCAGTATTGTTATGTGGTTACCGGGGAATCGAACCCGGGTCATTGCGCTTGCAAGACAGGTGCCGGAACCACTGAGCTAACTCCCCGGCCCCATCTCTTTATATCTTAAGCACACAAACCTGAAGGTTTTCATTCAGAGCCATCTCCTGTTGCCAGGGTACCACAGTGCCAGGCATGAAGAAGACTGCAACAGAACCTTGAATGCTGAGCTCCGTAATGTAGGTAATTTTGATGAGAACGTCAGCCTGAGGGGGTAAGTTTCCAATACTTACAGTAAAAACATCCTGAAATAAAAACATATGACTGAGCTTGCAATTCAGAAACTTTGCCAGCTAATACTTCCTATTACATCAGTGTTTGATTACAACTTCCCACATTCTTCCTCAGAAAAATGGTAACAGGACCTAGAAGACATACTGGTGGTGAGCAAGGGGAATCCTGGAGCTATTCACCTACATGACAGGGACAGAGCAGCACTTGTGGGAGGAAGAGAGGAGAGCTTTGGTGGCCAAGCTGTAGAGTCTCTCAGTTGACTCTACACTGGCATGCACTGTGTGCCCCATTGCACGGAGGCCTCAAGAGCTTCCTCATGGCAGCCTGAGACCTCGGTGACCTCCACAGATCTAGCACTGGTGCCCTCAGCACCTACAGAATAAGACCAGCATTCCCCATGCTTGCATTTAAAAATTCCTTACCTATAGTAAATTTTTAATTCAATTAAAAATTTTAATTTAAATTTAAAAAAGAATTTATCTTTAAGTGGCATAGTGATATCCATCACAGAGGGTGGCAACCTCATGACTGGCTAAGATAGAAAAAACAGAAGGTGGATATTTCTTATACCTACACAGACATCCTCTCCACATCTCCAACTATATCTGCTATGTCATACAATTAGGAAAATCTAGTGTACTGATATCAGGAATATACACTATTACGGACATGTAGGCTGAAGGCTTAATTCATTACTTTTAATATTAAGGATAGCCATTATATGATGGAAATAAACAATCAAAGTACAGTTATTTTTGTTTGCTTGTTATGGTACTGGGGATTGAACTCAGGGCTACATGTTAGTCTTTTTATTCTTACTCTGAGCTAAGGTCTCACCAAACTGCCCAGGTTCGCTTTGAATGTGTTATTTTCTTGGCATCGGCCTCCCAAGTGGTTAGACTTACAGGTGTGTCCATCATAGCTCACTCTGGAGGGACAATTATTACAGCTAACAGTGTAAGCCTTTAAGAAATCCTTTAAAATCCAGGTTCATTTGAGAGGCCATCACCTAAGAGTACAGGTTTGGCAGATCCTTTTCTTTCTTTTTTTTTTTTTTTAATTTTTTTTTAGGTTTTTTGAGACAGGGTCTCGCCCTGTGGTTCAGGCTGGCCCTCAGCTCAGCCTCAAACTCACATCACAATCCTCCTGCCTCTGCCTCCCGAGTGCTGGGATGACAGGCGTGAGCCACCACGCCCGGCACTGTGGTATGTGGTACTGGTTGCTGCTGGGTGTGGGTCTCCACACCCAGTATTGTTGTGTGGTTACCGGGGAATCGAACCCGGGTCCTTGCGCTTGCAAGACAGGCGCCGGAACCACTGAGCTAACTCCCCGGCCCTGGCAGATCCTTTTCTAGGTAGAATAAAGACAGCTGCAAGATGATGTCACTTCTGTTATAACACACTGACAACCCACACACTTACGACTGGTCTTCAACCTATTAACTGAATGAACTGAATTCTAGTGTGACAACTCTCTGTGAGGACAGATGGGAACACTGTGAATTCCTATAGGGTGAAAGTGAGCAAGTTTGTGCTTTAGAAAAACTGGAAACTTCCAACCCAAGAGGAGTTTTCATATTCTCAGAATTCTTTTGTCCACACCCTTGCTTCTGCTAGGACCACTGGAAAGAATGGAGAAGCCAGAAATCCAGAGAAAGCACTCTTCATGGGAGCAGTGTATGGTAGGCGGCTGGCAGCTGCAGGGGACAGGCATGGTATGTCACACTCTTTCCTGGATCCTTTTCCCATATGAAGCAAAGCCTTAGGCTCCTGGATAAGGGCAGGAAATTCTTTCACTTCCCATCCACTGCAAGAGGGGCAGAAGCAACGAAGAAATAGAAATCCTACTCTTGAGACCAGGTAATACTCCCCTGCTTCAGCACAGAAACAGGAGCACCTCACCATGGGGGAAGGGAACACAACCTCCTGGGCCCAGGACCTCTACCGGGATACTGAGAGAAAGGCAGGATCTGTTCCTCTAATATCTTACAACAGATACAAACAGAATTTGGTTACTGCTGAGATAGGAGAATAGGAAGTGTGGCATCACATACTGCTAGCCTGGAAATGATCAAAGTTCAAATATGAAGTTCCTAGTGAACGTAGATTTCTTTTGCACCACTGTGAAGTCAAACAATTCTGTGTGTGTATGTGCATATTTGCGTATGTGTATTTATGTGGGGCTGGAAAATCTTTTATACCCCTGGGAATATTATATATGTAATCTATATCAATATGAGCCATGTATTTTATATGCTCCCAACTATAAAAGGTTAACAAATATACTATATAAATACAATATATAGCACTGTAATACAATGATTATCTGCATAATAGTAGAATAAGATGTTACATTAACATTACTACAAGTCTGAGGACTCCATAGTCTCTAAATGGCAAAACATATTCTCAGAAACATGATGACAGTTTTCTAATGCTTTCTGGGCAGATTTAACCCATAGAAGTAAACATCCTTCAGGGAAACCACCTTCCTATGAACTTTATTCCTCAGTAAAGATGTGAGCATCAAGGAGGAACCACACTGTGTATTTCAGATGATAACCTCACAGTGTTCTGTGGCAGTCTGTCAAATGAACCCTAGGCGTTTATGTATCTCCTCTGACCAGGGACTAGCACTACTATCCGTTTACTAGTCATCTCTGTATGAACTATGTTATATTGTTAATGAGTATCTTAAATTTCAACAGTAACTTTACTCTTAAACCTATAATTATCTTTAGCACAACTCCCACCAAACACTGCATTTTCAGAATCCTGAAGCAACATGTCCTGCTCAGTGGTGATTTCTAAAGCATATGGTTCCATCTGCCAAAAAAACCAAAGCTCTTGGAGATGTGATTTAGACATTGCATCTAGCATCTGTTCATTACATTTCAACATTTTACAGTAAGAAAAGAAATCCAGGGGCCGGGGATTTAGCTCAGTGGTTCCGGTGCCTGTCTTGCAAGCGCAAGGACCAGGTTCAATCCTTGGTAACCACATACAATACTGGGCGAGGAGACTCACGCCCAGCAGCAACCAGTACCACATACCACAGTGCCGGGTGTGGTGGCTCATGCCTGTAATTCCAGCACTTAGGAGGCAGAGGCAGGAGGATTGCTGTGATGTGAGTTGGAGGCTCAGCTCAAGGCCAGCCTGAATTACAAAGCAAGATCCTATCTCAAAAAAAAAAAAAGAAAAGAAATACAGGAGTGAGGGATTTAGCTCAGTGGTTCCGGCATCTGTCTTGCAAGTGCAAGGACCCAGGTTCAATTCCCAGTAATCACATATGACAGCAATGCTGGATGTGGGGACTCATGCCCACCAGCAATAGGTACCACATATCACAGTGCCAGGTGTGGTGGTTCACACCTGTAATCCCAGCACTGAGGAGGCAGAGGCAGAAGGACTGCTGAGTTTGAGGCTGAGTTCAGAGCCAGCCTGAACTACAAAGCGAGACCCTGTCTCAGACAAAAAAAAAAGAAAGAAATCCACAAAGCTCTTGACGGGAAAGCCCAAGGTTCTGAGTTACAGCCCTAGTACCAAAAAAAAAAAAAAGAAAGAAAGAAAAAGAGAAGAAATACAAGTTGGGTGTGGCAACACACACTTTATAATCCCAGTACTTGGGAGGCATGGGCAGAAAGATCACAAGGGGGGCCGGGGATTTAGGTCAGTGGTTCTGGAGCCTGTCTTGCAAGCAAGGGCCTGGGTTCGATCCCCAGTAACCACTTACAATACTGGGTGTGGAGACTCAACCCAGCATTAATCAGTATCACATATCACAGTGCCCGGCGTGGTGGCTCACGCCTGTAATCCCAGCACTCAAGAGGCAGAGGCAGGAGGATTGCTGTGATGTGAGTTTGAAGCTGAGCTCAGGGCCAGCCTGAACTACAAAGCAGGACTGTGTCTCAAAAAAAAAAGAAAGAAAGATCACCAAGGGTTTGAGGTCAGCTTATGCTACACAGAGTTCGAAGCCAGCCTAGACTATGTAGCAAAACCCTGTCTCAAAAAATAAAACCAAAACATGAAATAAAATTTAAAAATAAAAGAAATCCAACTGATGTGAGTTTCTCTTTCAGACTGGATATATTATATTCCTGGTAAAGTCAATGATCAGAAATCAAAGAAGCTGGGCCTTTCTCAGGACTCTACCTTCCCAGCACATGATTTGGTGAAAACTGGGTAAGTCAGTAAGTTTAGTTCTAGAAAAAATATAAATATACTACATTCTTTTATCAGAATATAAAAATCATGCACCTCAAATGTGTTCTTTTTGCTATGAATTCTAGGAAACTCAGTTCCCAGTGACAGAAGTTTTTTTCTCATTTGCTGGGTAGCACATACAACATTCCTTCCCTTCTTCAAAGTGGTCAAAGGGGTCTGAGCAACTTGGCATCCCTTACTGACGAGGGATCTCACAAAGTGAGCACTGTGTAAACCAGCCCTGTGTCTAGTGTGAGTTCCGTATCAACCTTTCTCCATGAATGCATACCGGGGCGGCCTGATCCATCAGATACGCGCCATGGCCTTGGCTGACAGCTTCTCGGTATACTTTCCAGGCTTTTTCCTTCTCTTTAATCTGGAAAACATTTTAAAAATCACCCATTACAGTCAGTGTGACTGCGATAAAGAGCTGATAGACAAGACCTGGAGCTAACTATAAAACAGACAAATGTAGTTCTATGAAATAAGACAGGAAAAGAGGGAAAATGAGAAAAAACTGGGAGCAAGGTTGGTGGTACAGGTTTGGGAAGGCAGCACCCTTCCAGTCTGAGGCAAGAAGATCGCCAATTTCAAGCCCAGCCTCGGAAACTTAAAAAAATTAGCTCTATTTGCTTATTTGAATTATTTTGTATTTATTCATCCATAGAATTTATATTTACTTCATTTCTGTTTTCTGAAAACTGCAGGCTCTTGGATTTGGACTAGATGCCAAAAGCCTCAAATTACTTTTTTTTTCTAATGTCACAGATTTGTGCTTATGTTGAGATGAGTTCAAAACTATCTATACTACCCTGTACTGCCTCTGATGTTAAGATTTTACGTATAGCATAAGGAAGCTAGTAGTTCTGCCTATGTTTTCCTAAGGATAAAGATCTATTTTAGTAGCAAAAAAAGAAAATTTCCTTTAAAAAAAATTGCCTAAGAAAGAATTTTCGAGATAATGAAGATGCAGACTGAATAGGCAAGAGGAGAACCAGTTAGACAGGAAGGGATGTTAAGGAGAAGCTAATTATGTAAGTTGGTCCTTTCAAAGAAAAAAAATAGAGGCATGAAGACTCTGGGCTAACAAAGATCTCTTCCCCTTACCTCGCCCACTATGTGCTTCCCATTGATGAATGCCTCAAAGCCACACACCGCCGCCTTGTCATCCAGGGGAAAGACATATTTTGCCTCAATGGGCACATGACTTTGATTCGTGTATGTCTGAAACACTATGACCTGAAGGACAACAAAAAAACCCACATGGAACAACATCTGCAGGAACAATTAAGGAAAATATGCACTATACATACATTATACATGATCATTTTAGAGTCCTCAATTTTTTTCCTATTATCTGTCTTTTATTTCATGTAAGAGAAACCATGCAATATTTAAGCTTGTATATCTGAATTCACTTAATATTATGACCTCCAAGTACATCCATTTTCCCATAAACAACTCAAGGTTCTCCTTCTTTATGTTCAGAATGATCCTCCATCATGTGATTCCTCGAATTTTTTTTTTTTTTTTTTTTAGGTTTTTTGAGACAGGGTCTCGCTTTGTAGTTCAGGCTGGCCTTGAGCTTAGCCTCCAACTCACACCACAGCAGGCCTCCTGTCTCTGCCTCCTGAGGGCTGGGATTACAGGTGTGAGCCACCACACCCGGTACTGTGGTATGTGGCACTGGTTGCTGCTGGGCGTGGAGAATGGGCATGAGTCTCCATGCCCAGTATTGTATGTGGTTATCGGGGATCCAATCCTGGTCCTTGCGCTTGCAAGACAGGCACTGGAACCACTGAGCTAACTCCCAGGCCGATTCCTCGAATTTCTACCCCTGGCTTCAGGGGAAGATGCACTCTAACATTCCAATGGAGAGTCCGTGCCAAGTGACAAAATGCCACTGACATGTATTCAGGCAACTCATACACATATGTACAAGTCTGAGAAACGCTAATCTAGCAAAAGCAACATAGTTCTTATTAAGGGGAAAACAGCTCTCATGAACTTTTTTTTTGGTAGTGGTAGGGGTACGATTGAGCCTAGGATCTGGCGCATGCTAAGCTGGCACTATAAGGCTGGGATACATCAGTCTTTTTCTTATTTTTATTTTGAGACAGGGTCTTGTTCATTTGCCCAGGCCCACTTTAAACTTAATTCGCCTCGGCCTCTGTCTCCCAGAGTGTTGGGATTGTATCTGAACACTGAAGGACTACGTTTTTTCCTTGTCATATTATTCCCTAAACAAACATTACAAAATGCATATTTTGTTTAGTTCATGTAACTGCAATCAAATTCTCATTTACGATTTATATCCAATAAGTCAAGTATCATAAAAGCACAGAGGGCATACCTGGGCTACAAAGTCTATAATTCTCCCCTTGATGTGAACACCCTTGAGAGGAACCAAGTTTCCAGAAGCATCCTGAAGGCCGGCCTGAACACTGCTGGAAGGCTTAGAGTCTGGTAACTGGTAATCTAAATATTACAGATGTCAATGTTAGTCTTTAAAACCATTCCTGCCCTATTTTCATTATCTTAATTTTTATTCCTGCTCCATCCCTACATAATACACTTTGGGAAAACATGAACAGGTAACATATTATGATTTTCAATAGCCAATTCTAAAAAATGAATGATTCTGAGAAAAATTCTCAAAGCACTTCTGTCTTTTCATTTTTATTTTACTCATTTATTTTGCAGTATTGAACTTAACTCTCCTTCACAGAGCTCTACTACCAGCTCACTCCTGCCTTTTTTAAAGTTTTTTTTTCCGGAGACAGGTCTCACTCTGTAGTTCAGGCTGGCCCTGAGCTCACTATATAGCCCAGGCAAGCCTCAAACTCACAGCAATCCTCTTGCCTCTGCATCCCGAGTGCTGGGACACCCAGCACTGTGATTTGTGGTACCGATTGTTGGTGGGCATGAGTCTCCATGCCTGGCATTGTTTTATGTGGTTGCAAGGCAGGTGCCAGAACCAGCAAGCTAAATCCCCAGCCCATTTCTGTCTTTTAAAGTTAAACAAGAGGCTTTAAAGTGTGAATTCAAAAACATGAAACGATGCTGCTCTTACCTGTAGTATTTACATTTCAACATATGCATACATACAGAGACCTTAGATTATCTCAATAACTATAGGTGAAACATGAACCTAGCTACCTGCATCCTCTTGTCATGCTGAATTGGTAAATCATTAATCACAATTATTTATTGTGCCACAGAAGCATTCTGGAGCAATATGAAATTACCTAGATCTTTTAACCTGTGGAAGAATAAGTCAAGCACCTACTACTACATACTGGAAAATATTCACATCATATGTCAAAGATATGGATACAGCTATGTTTATCCAGGCTTCATAGGTTGCTGGTGATCTCAAATTTGTTTTTGAAAACTATTGTGTTTTTCCTTAGCAACAATCCTAAGTTTTTCTTTTTTTTTTTTGAGACAGGGTCTCGTAGTTCAGGCTGGCCCTGAGTTCAGCCTCAAACTCACATCATAGCAATCCTCCTGCCTCTGCCTCCTGAGTGCTGGGATTACAGGCGTGAGCCACCAGGCCTGGCACTGTGGTATGTGATACTGATTGCTGCTGGGGTGAGTCTCCACACCCAGTATAGGTATGTGGTTACAGGGATTGAACCTGCGTCCTTGCGCTTGCAAGACAGGCACTGGAACCACTGAGTTAAACCCCCGGCAATTTGATTTTGTTTTTTTTGGTATAGGAGATTAAACTCAGAACCTTGTGTTTGCAAGGCAGGAGCCAGAACCACTGAGTTAAATCCCTGGCCCTTGAGCAACCTGATTTTTATGTTGTACACATAAAAAAGAAAATGAAATATTTATGTGTGAGGTCATAGATATTATTATACATGAATATAAATACCACTGAAAATATGTTTCACTCCTATAAATATTATCACCCAAAAGTCAACATTCCAGAAAATTATCTTACCTTCCATCCTCGAAGTATCTGAAAACTCAGGACTGCACTCCTCTAACTCACTATTATCAGCAGGACAAAAGAGCTTTAGCTCTTCTGTAAGCACATGGAATGTAACAATATATTTCATTTTGATCTGATTGGTTTTATATACAACAAATTCATCATCCTAGAGCAAAAAGAATAGATGATAAAAACAACTTTACAGGTAAACAGTCTCGAAAAAAACAGAATCTCACATTTGCTCACTGAGAAAAATACCAAATTCATGCAGTAGATATATAACAATAATTTAAATGGAAGAATACTAATAAAAGTACAAGCAAAAACCTAAGGCTGTTCTTTGGGCATTCAGATCTCTCTTTGGCTGTATTTTTCTTTTTTTTGAGAGGGAGTCTTGTTTTTGTAGTTCAGGCTGGCCCTGAGCTCAGCTTCAAGCTCACAATCCTCCTACTCTGCCTCCCAAGTGCTGGGATTACAGGTGTGAGCCACCGTGGCCAACACTGTGGTATGTGGTACAGATTGCTAGTGGGTATGAATCACCATGTCCAGCATTGTTTCATGTGGTTACCAGGGACTGAACCTGGGACCTTGTGCTTGTAAGGCAGGTGCTGGAACCACTAACCACTGAGCTAAATCCCTAACCCTGCCTGGTTTTTTATATTTGTTTGTTTTTTTGTTTGTGGCAGTGAGGACTGAACCCAGTATCTTACTCATGCTACATAAGTTCTCTTCCACTGAGCTATACCTCCAGCCCTGCATCTTTCTTGACATAAAGATACCTCGAGGGCCAGGAGTTTAGCTCAGTGGTTCTGGCGCCTGTCTTGCAAGCGCAAGGACCCGAGTTCGATGGTGGTTAACATACATACTGGGCATGGAGACTCAAGCCCAGCAGCAATCAGTACCACACACCACAGTGCACTGCGTGGTGGCTCACACCTGTAATCACAGTACTCAGGAGGCAGAGGCAGGAAGATTGCTGTGATGTGAGTTTGAGGCTGAGCTCAGGGCCAGCCTGAACTACAAAGTGAGACCCTGTCTCAAAAAACCTAAAAAAAAAAAAAAAAGATACCTCAAAATCTGTGGGGACAGAGGCCGTTTGTGAAACTCCATGCACACTGTCATAGCCCAGAGGTGCTTCAGTTAAGGAACAATCCTTCTTGTACAACTTCAGACATTTTCCGAGGGCTACGTCACAAATGACCAGGACTCTGGAGCCATTTGTCTCTGCTGGGTGTGAGTACTTAAGGCTTGTACTGCACGTGACAAGAAATAAGCACATTCTCATAATTTACAAGTAGAGGTCAATGATATATTATATAAACAGAAAATACATGTTGAATATATGTAATCCAAAAATCTGAATCCAAAATCTGCTCTAAAACTTCTTCGAGCACCAAAAGGATGCCACAAACGGCATCTCATCTGCTGAGTTGCAGTCAAAATACAGGTATGCTAATAATAGTGTATAAAATCACCTCCAGGCTAGGTATAGAAGGTGTAAACATAGACTTCATGTTTAGACTTGAAATCCCAATCCCAAGACAGCTCATTATACAACAGAAATATCCCCAGATCTGAAAAAAAAAAAATTCCAAATATTCTGGGTCCCAAACATTTCAGACAAGGGATATCAATCTATACTGTTGGGGGGGTGGGGAACAACTTTCCTAGTAAACCATTCTAAATTTTATTGCTACTGAAATATTTCCAAAGATTCAAGTTAGAATTTCATTCTGGGCCTAAATAATAAAATTGTTTTGCAGTGATAGTGATTGAAGCCAGGCCCTTGAATATGGTAGGGAAGCACTCTACCATGGAGACACATACTCAGATCCATTTAAAACTTTTAATATAGAGCTGGGGATGTAGCTCAGTGATTCCAGTCTGCCTGGCAAGGTCAAGGTCCGCAGCCTGGATAATTCAGCATTTTAGTGTGACACTGTCTCAAAATAATAAAAACCAAAAAGTGCTGGGAATGTAGCTCATTACAAAGGGCCTGGGTTCAATCCAGTAATGTAAAATATTTTAATATAATAAACATATATACTATCTTT
>PVIR01043124.1:0-11904 GCA_004026965.1 Petromus typicus | reverse complement strand
TTTTTTTTTTTTTCCTTTAATCTTTTAGGGTCCATTCATTCAAAAAATATTTATCAAGTGTCTACTACATTAGATATACTGTTCTGGGCATGTGGGATGGAGTAATAACTACCAAGCCTCTGTCTGCATGGCTCTTGCTTTCTAGAAGGGGAGACAGAAGATGAACATGTAACAAAACAAATGCTAGTGAATGCGACAAGCCTGGCGATGCAACTTAGGTACAAAACATATCCAGAATCATTATCACACAGGACAAAATTCATTGGCATGGCTACCTTCAAATGACTGTATGCAACCACCAGAGATTAACCAGTAGGCCAGACAACCTGTAGAACAAGTGGAAAGATACTGTCTTTGAATGCTGGCTGCTACCCACAGTGCGTGAAGCTGCCATGAGTAATGAAGGAACATCTAATACTTAGGCAAAATATTGAGTATGATGGCACAATAGAAATATAGGACTGATGCTTATGTATGTGTACACACACATGCACACGTGTATATGTTATACCTGGTATCACGGAGTATGGTGCTATGATCAGAGAAGGGATAGGAAGTTGGCACAAGGCTGCCTGTCTCATTCCGTAGGTGATAAACTAACTGTCTGCGGGGAGCAAATTTTCACTTCACTCAGATTTGCCACAGATGTCTTTCCATTATTCGGTTATTCTAGGAACCCTTAGGCCACCGCTAAGGCTCTCAGTTGCAGCAGAGCTCAAAAGGCATCAGCAAGGCAGATTCTTTCCTGGGATGCGGGCATCGTCCTCAGTAGGCCCCTGGCGCCCTCCTCAGTGTTGTCTTAAGCACAAGGAAAGTTCCAGTACTGCGGTAAGATATCGCGATAATCAAAACCAGAAAACACGTGACCTGGAAACTCGCAGCCACGACCAGTCTACATTATCACCTCCCCACTCAGGTAACAAGTGCTGTTGGGCTTTGTATTTGAAAGTTCTGAGAAACTGAAAAGAATTTCTGTTTAGGCAGAGTCTTGGTATCAGCTGATTCCTCAGGATGCTCGTCATACCACGGATTCCTCTTCCTCTGACACACTGAGTTCTCCGTCTTGTGATCCTTTGGCTAAGTGTTCTGAGTTTCTCTGGAGGAAGTACAGCAAATGAAAAATGCGAGTATCTGTACTGAAAAGAATATATTTCTGCAGTCAACTACCGCCTATTGAATTAATTAGCTCTTGAGAAATAAAGCAGGGGGCGAGTTAGTTGAAGTGGGGAATGAAGAAAGAGTTGAGTAAACTGTTCTATCTGGAGAGATGATAATGAATGGTATGTAAACGAGCACTTCTTTGGAAATATAAGGAGAATAAGAACACTGCTGTCCTTGGGGGGAGGGGTTAGGATAATGGAGTATAGCTCTAAGTGGGACAGATATAAAAACCATATTTCCTCTTATTTAAGTCTCAGAGAGTCCAAGTCCTCTCTATGAGACACAAAATGGCAAAGTTTGAGATTCCATGGGTTAACGAGATAATGTGGTCATGATGCTTATGAACAGTCAGTCCAGCAAGGAAGGCAGAAGTGGAGGATGGAGAAGCCAGCAGGATCTTTGGCTTGAAGGAGGGGTACCCAAGCCCTCAGAGGAATGAGCCAAGTTCATCTCACAGGCACACAGCCTCCTCTGGACACACTCAAAGACTCAACCCCTTGTCTTCCACAGGAAAGGGGATAATGCCTGCCAGTAAAACCACTGACCTCGCACTCCACGAGACCCCATTCCCTTCCCAGAAGGAAGATTGGACTCTGCTGAAGAGCACAAAAAACAGCAAACAATTTGGAAAGAAAAGTTGTTGATGTTTCTTTCCCCCAAAGGTACTTCAAGCAGTCAATGAACACACACAATCTATATTTATTTTCTTCTGAATATCTTTTTAAAAATATTCTGTGATCCAAAATATGTGTTTTCAATTTTGCTTGCCATTCCCTGGCCATGAGTGATATATTTTATCCATATTCATAACCATGCACAAACTTTCTATTCATAGCTCACTTTGGAGTATGAATTCCAGCTGCAGGGAGGAATTTCGTCGTGTGGCCCGCACATGCTAATCCTTTACAGGGCCGAGTTCCCACCCGTGTTTGCATTCCTCCCGTGGCCCAGGTTAAATGTACAGGAATGCAGTACATGGGTCTTCCTTCAAAAGTAACTGCATTTACATGTCCGGGGAGGGTAGGACAGTGTGTTCATAAACTCTTGCTAGCTTCAGGAATGTCTAATCTGATTTCCTCTCATAAATATTTTATTTTTTAAAAAAGACTTTAGGAAAATGCCAGTTTAAATTCAACACAGACCCTTCCAGTACAGCTCACTGTTGCCGTGGGAAGCCAGCATCACAGGCCTGAGCCTTGCACCAGAGGCAAAGGGTGACTCCAAGGTTGTCCTCTGCACCCTATGTGTGAGGAGCAGTCATGCCCCCCCCTGGGGCTGCTCCTGGGTGGCAGGGGTGGGTTGTGGGTAGCAATTCAGTGTGTGTGCAGAGCTTGGAGAGCAGGCGTATTTACTGAGGGATGACTTCAAAGCAGTCTCAGAGAGGATGTCTGAGTCCCCGTGCCTCCACCCCACTCCAGGGAGCAGGCCTTAGCTTCATGTAGGAATTCTGGTTGGGTTTCCTTCCTTCGAGTGACTGCTGTGAGCTCCTCTGTGCCTTTTGATGAGGTGACACTGGCCACTTACGGGTTCCTTGCAGAGCCCAAGCTGGGTGGCACCTCACAGGGCATGCCTGTGGGCTGGTACGTGGTATGCTCTGGATTCTGCAGGCGGTGAAGTTACCTCCTGGTTAGTCCAGGGAGCCCAGGCAGCCACCTGTCTGAGGGCTTTAGCAGTCCCTTCCTCACTTGGCATTCATCCCTGGGGCTACCAGTGAACCGAATCTGAGAGGCTATGAAAATACCCACCAGGGAGAAAGTGCAGGAAGGGCACGCGCTGTTCCTCTGGGATTCAAAGCCATAACTTTCCCTGGTTTCTTGTTCTTGCCGTTCCTCATTCGCCCCAAGCAAGATACACTCCTGCTTCCTTTGACCAGCCTCTGCTGGGAATGCAAGGTAAACTTTGGGGAGGAAGCAAAGGCATGTGATTAAATCCTTTAGGAAGCAGCCACAGAGCACTCCTTCTTCCAGACCGGTGACATTCCTCTGAGGTGAAACAGGAGCAGGATTTGGTGTTTTTATCTTACATTTCCCAGATGCAGTTCTCAGGTTTCCCGCAAGTACAAATCAGGAAGATCCTGTTTTTACTATTAAACTTGGGTCCATTCATGTAGAGTTGTTGCAATCGCTGTTTCGACTATTTTCAAACCAACTGGCATCAAATTAATAACATCAACTAAGGCCAGCTGTGTCAACAGAGCCCAAGGAGTTATTGAATAGCCGTTCACTGATATTTTATGACTCTTGTATAATGATGGGCCAGTAATTATAATAAACAAGAGGGAGTGAACAGTTGATCTGCCTTCAGTGTTTACTGAGGGCAACTGTACCAAGAACCCTTGTGTTTCTAGCTTGAGTGTGCCTTTTTCCAGAGCAAGTTTACATCCTACCTCATTCATCAACCACATGTCTACAAAAGAATGAGTGAAGGAGCACCTACATTTTTCTGAGGTGTATGATACACAGGGTCTAAGGTAGGAAGAGTAACACAAAGATGTGCCATAGGGCACCTGCAGAGACTGCTGATTGCATTAAGGAAAAGAACTCATAGTTTAAGGATCCCAAAACACTTTCTCTGGGGGAAGATTATTATCTTCTTCTTCTAAGACTGTAAGCAAACCTGTACTTTGCTCCAGAAGGATCCACTTCCTGTATTACCCAGGCTCTTCACTGTGCAGATGTCCTTAAAAAAAGAACCTCAAACAATAGGCCCTTGGTTCCTTGATCATAAGACTTGCAGAGATGGGAAACACCTGCAAGAAATTGTCCCCAAACTGGAATCACTTACAGAAAAGGAGGAAATCTGAATGGCTTCCAGGACTGGTCATGAGCGTCTGTGTCACCAGTCAGTGCACAAGGAGAGGCATTGCTTTCTCATGTGTGTCTGTCCTTATTAAGATCTTCAAGGTCTCCCAAGGCCAGATGAGTCCACAGCATCTCAAGGCAGACAGACATATTGAATTGTACATGACCATGGTTAACCTGTGAGCTCATACAGGGCTTAGAGTTTGCTTCTGTATACCTTGGTGATCTATCTTTTTAATCATTACAGTCTTGTCTGAAAGAAATTCCTAAGTGTTGTCAAGTTTGAACTAATGTCCAGCTTGAATATTCTGATATGATTCTTGTCATCCTGGACTAACAAGAATGGGTGACACTAAAGAAAGTCACTGCAAAGAACGAATTAGAAGAAAATCAAATTCCGATCCTTGATAGTTCCCCTTGTAGGAGAACTGGAGGTCTTCAAATTTTCCCAGGTCAAGGATGGAAGCAAGTAACCACTCTGAAGTCTTACTAAATTCATGTCATCCTCCAAGGTGAAAGAAAGAACGCTGACTCCCTGTGGCTGGGACTCTGGCTTGAGCTCTGCCTCGATCACCCTCAGTCTTGGGATAGCACTAATTTCTCTGCATTCTAGCTCTGGTTACAAACTGTTCACCTCTTCCCCAAACCCAGACATTTCTTGAAGCAAAGGAGTATCTAACTCATCTTTATGTGTTGACCTATACCTTTTCTTCACTGTGCTTATATTATATGAATCAGGAATGAGATACAAATTCAAATTTAACTTTTGCATGTTAGAAGTTCTTTTATCTTTGACAGCATATCACTTACAAATCAAAGTTTCAGAAATTAAGCAGAATAGTTGAAGCAGTTTTTGCAAGCAACATTTAGAAACTCTTCTACATGTCCCATGAACATTTTATTCTTAGATGAACAATGCTCTAACCTATTTATTCCTTCTTAAAGCCATTAAAAGCTTTGGATATTTTGAGGGATGAAAAAGTTGCTTTATAAGGAGAATAGTGACATTACTATATTAATCTAGAGATTATGTGTTTAATTTTAGTCACTCTGAATTTTAACAGCCCAGTTAGCATTTATCTTACTGTTTAGCATTTAAAAAATATAATTTGTTTACATGTACTAATATTTTACCTTTGCTATAGTTTGTCCAAGCTCCAGGACTTTTGTCACTAAAACCATTGCAACATTGTAAAATGATTTTATTTTTACACAGAGATCAATCGGTAGCTTTGTATATCACTAGTGACTTACCTCTGAAAAGCCAAACTCCAATAATAAAATTGACAGTAAAGCAGATCATTTAGGAACCCAACTAGAATAAAGAAAAGACTATTTTATGGCCATTGATATAAGAAACTCCTTCAGTTATCCTCGAAGGAAAAAAGTGAAAAGAGGTAGTACATTTTATTTCATACAGATTAATTTTGAAATGAGAAATTCAAATTCTTGCCCTATGGTTAGTATTTTCTTTATGACTCATTTTGAATCCTGGTTTCTGAAATTGTAAAATTGCACATAAAATCCTCAGCATTCCTGTGAGACCTAAGATAATTTATGCAAATTGGGCACATCAAACACTTTGTACATTGGTAACTGTGTTAATGTTTTATTGTTGCAGTTATTGTTGTACATTCCCAAGAAATAAGGTAAAGATTGGCATTTATTTGCTTTTTAACCATATTCAACAATTTTTTCCTCCACAGGAGTATTGTGTGACACAGTAATAACAGACGTGCACAGTGTAGATGCTGAGACAGGAAATACAGTTGCATCGAAGTTCAGCCATGCTTGACTAAGAACTCTGCACCTTGATTTAGTGTACATCTACTTCCAAGCTATTTTATTTTCTCCTTCCCTGTCACCTAAGTTACTTTTCTCATTGCTAAGGTGAAATACATGACATCCAAAGTTAAAGAAACAAAAGTTTAATTGACTCACAGTTTGTAAAAGTCTAAGTTCATAGTTGGCTCGCTCCAAGGTAGGGTGGTGTGGTAGAGGGAAATCACAGAGGAAAAATGGTTCATGGCTGGCAGAAGGCCACACAGTAGTGAAGTAGCAAGTCGCCAGCAGCAAGAAGTGACCGCAGCAGGCTTCTTTCTATTCCTTACATTCTGTCCAGACTCTCTGGGTAGCACTTACACCCAGGGTGGCCCTTCCCATTACCCACTCCCATAACTATGCCAAATCAATTGGTGGACAAATTTAGAAATCACACAACATTAATTCCAATATCACATAATCTAAATCCAGCCACCTCTGAAAAGCCCCACTTATTTGAGATGGTGGGGAGACATCTAGACACAGGGCATGACACCAATTTACAACTGTACTCTTAATATCCAAGGTTGCCAAATAGATGCATTCTTTAATATATTAGATATTAAAGTAATGAGTTTATTTCCTACCTGGAAAGTTATGATCATCCAACCAGAAATTGTATCATAAAATAGTTAAGAATAGACTTTGTAATCTGGCTTGGCAGTTTGCAAATCCTAACTCAGACACTTAAGTGCTATGTTTTTCTGCAAGTTGCTTATCCTTTCTCTGCCATGGCTATCTTACTCAGAAAATAGATGTCAGTATTATCTAACTAATGGGTTATTTTATGGATTAAATATGGAGAACCTGTAGGATCGAACAATACTATTTTGGCATTTATTATCACTGCTGTTGTCACAAACCTCCCATTGTGGATCCTGGTTCCACTCACTACAGATGCTCCATATCTGTGATCCATCTATAATTCTGCTTCCTGAGAAGACCATTTTCAAGTGTAAGTGACCTCTTTAAAAGGCTAGGGAACTTTGATCTACTTTTCTTTTAATGTATAGGTGGTTGTACCCAAAACTACAATCATGGGGATCTTGCTAATCCTTACAGTAGAACAACAGGGATACAGGAGCAAAGACAGTATCAGTCACTAGGACCTAAAGGACTCACATTTAATACCAATCAAAAACTAACTTTGAATAGAAAAAAGGAATATCTTTGTACATTAGGTAGCTCTTTCATTCAAAATTATCTGTAAATTCCTTCTGGAGAAACATGTCTAAGTAATGATAGCTTTACAGAGCAGAACTTGTCCTGGGAATGAATAATGTTTACCTAGAAAATGAAGTTTTTTAAGTGCCTTTTTGGACTGCTAAATCTCAGATCTGCAACTCAGTAGAAAAACCAACCACTCCAAAGAATGTGAGTCTCAGTCAGAATAGCAGGGTTCTCCTTTCATGCCCAGACCTTACTCTGGGAAAAAGCAAATCAATGCCCTGCAGGGGATTTTCCAGGTTGGTTGCCACCCATTTTGCCCTGCTCTGGCAACACTTATTGACAGCCCAGATGGAAAATGCTGCAACACTTACAAGGCTGCTCTTCCAAGAATCTCAGCCCATGGAATATCCTTTTGCTCTAACTCTTCTTTTCCAGGTTTCCAAGTCAAGAGGAAAGTGTGGATGGGGTCTTGTGCTGGTCAGGGCTCACTACTTAGAGGATCAGGGCTTATACCTGTGAGGGCTCAGACAGTTCACATCCTGGACTACTCACCAATTTTTAACTCCAAGTTTTACGGACAAACAAAGGTTGCAGTTTAGGGAGGAAGTACTGTAGGGTTACTTGCAAAGACAAAAATCACCGTGGAGGGTGGTTCAGAAGGGACGGGCCTCAGTTGCAGAGGAGTTATCAAGAGAAGCATTATTGTTTTGAAGGGAAGGAACCAGAAGCCAGGCGCATTGGAGATTCCTGACTCATCCACACCCTGCTCCTTCCTCCCCCTCCTCAGCCTGTGGCTCTTGTCCTACTCAACCTCCCGGGTCTCTAATCCTCCTCCCCATTGTCTCTACTCAACCTCTCCCATACTTCCTCTTTGCTGCCCAACATCCAGCCTGAACTGGACTCTTCATGCCACGTTTGGAAATGTCTAGAAGTCTGTTAAATTTCTAGAATCTGTTAAAAAAGATTATGTTTCCTTTCTTTGGAAGTACCCCAAAAGCCTTCAGGTAAATCTTTCTTTTCTCAGGAAGCAAACTTCTCTTCCCCTTTGGGCCTTGAACATGCTAAATAAGCTTTTAAAAAAATAACTGAAGATAACTCATAATTTGTTTCAAACCATTAAGTATTGTAGCATATACCATTTTGCATTACAGTGGTATAGGTTATTGTTAATGTTGTGCCCAGATTTTGAGTCCCCCCAGTGACCACGAGGGAGCCAAGACCGAATGAGGGTCTTTATTAGAAGCTTGAGCAGGGACTCTCCACCGTCACTGATGCATCGGATCAGAATTGAGAGCGCTGAGCTCTAATTTGGCAGGGTTTTTATTGAGGTTACAGTAAGGTTGGGGGAGTGTTCAGCTTGATGGTTTACATGATTGGTTGACATCAGGGAAGCATTGAGTGTTTAAACCTGATTGGCTGGACCCATCAGGTCAAATCTCTAATGGTTGGGTTGTTTAAACTATTGTCGTCATAAAGGACATCTTGACCTTGTACTTAGTAGTTGGTTTTTGCTAGGGGGATATTGCTAATTACCCTTGGGGGTGGGTGGTCAAGGTAACTGAGTTTATGACTTGATCATGTGTCCCCTCCTGGATCTGAACTCCTGGCCTTGAGTTCATGACCCAGTCATCTAGCCCCTCCCAGATTAAGCTCGTGACCCTGAGCTCATGACTCAGCCACCTTATTTTAAGATGGGACCAGTTCTCTAAAATGGAGTCATTTAGGTCTTTCAGCGGCTTATATCATTGGTTCACCTTGCCCTAGGGTGCCTGGAACTGTAGCCTGTAACCTGGTTATGCGGCCCTTTCTGGAACAGATGCTTACATTTAATTACTTTATTCTAGAATGGGGTCAGTTTCTCAAAAATGGGGTCGCTTGGGTCTTTCAGTTAACAGTACCTTATTATTATATGGATACATTCTCAGTTTTTGTTACTGATTAAATTGAACTTATCTAATGTAAATTTCATCTTCCATTCAAACAACATAAAAAGAGCTATCATGGAAGCAATGAAACAATAATATGTGAAATATATAACAATAGTATAAAATTGGAATATTAGAAAATATGTGGAAAGGGAGCCATAAACAATGGTCTTTCCTTATTCGTGGTTTTATTTCCCATTACTTCTGTGACCTGTGCTCAAGCATGGCTTGAAACTAATGCGCTGTTTAATAAGATATTTTAAGGGAGATGCTTCATTCATATAACTTTTATTACCGTGCAATCTGAGAAATGCTCCATTTTATGGGTTATTTTGGAAGCAGTGTAGGACAAGAACACAAAATCTACCTGACTTATCAGACTTTCCTACAACAGAGGAAAGGATGTGGACACGTTGACATCGTGGCAACAATTCCACACAGGAGAATGGTGGTCACGTTCTCCTTGCAAACCTAACTTACCTGGGTGTGTCATTCTAGGCTACTGTGATACAGAGAGTTCTGAGCAGGAGGGGAAGATCTTGCAGGCCCCTGCACTCTGATCATAATGGGAGACAAAACAAACTGCCCTGTCCAGCATTTCTAGATGACCCTGTGAAGCGAGAAGGCTGCTATTGAGTTTCTCATCAGTCATGTGAGTAGATTCCAGCAGCTGTTAAACTAAGTGTTGGTTAGATGTGAATTCTGAACCTGCAGGTCTGTTGGGCTGGTGGCCACTGCAGACTCAGTCCTCTCTGCTGTACAGGCAGCCTCAGGAGCAAGCTTAGTACGAGACACTTGATGGATAGTCTCCCTTTGGCAGACCCCAGTTCCAGCAGACCAAAGCAGCTCTCTCCCTTTGATCTGTTCACATCTCCCCACCTCATCTCCTCTTTGTGTAAACAGAAAAACAGCACATTTGATGTTATCATGTTGAGTGCTAAGGACAATGTCCTCTTGTCGTGGTATAAATAAAAATGCTCCCTCGCTTGAACTCTGACCATCTTTATGCAATTGTTGTGTCTGCACTTGAAGGGTTATTTCCACTGGAATCCAGTACACTCCCAAGCACGCGATGTTCCTGGTCCACATCATTGTTGTCAAACCCAGCAGAGGCAGACGTGTTGGGACATCTGTAGTTTATGATCTCAAAGAAGGGTTTGCTGCAGGCTTAGACTTGAAATGCTTCAAAACAATCCCAGCTTTCTGGAAGCATGAATGTATTTTCCATGTATAATTAGTCCGTCCATTTTCTCATGTTGTCAAAGTGCAAAGTGTGGAAGAGGCAACATGGAAAGTTTCTGTGTCTATAGGGTGCCAGCTCCCAAGCATTTCTATGACCTGTGGATACAGGTTAGGACCTGAGCTCATCAAGAAACAGTTGCCTGTTACTCTGATGACCTGTGTCTCTATGTGATGTGTCTATGCATTCAGGCAACAAAAACTGGGATAGTACACAACAGTGGTGAAGAGTTTTCCTTCAGAGTCACATCTAGTAAGGTATTTTAAGAGAGAGACATCCAGGGTGTATGCAGACACAAACCACAACATGCTGGTACCAAATAACCTATGAAACCCAGAGAGCTAAGGAAAATATGAAGGTTTGGAGCAAATGAACATGTCACCCTAGAACTTTAACTGAGTACTGATTATTGAGTTTTCCCAGAAAAATAATTCAGAAGGACATTTATTATTTGAGCAGTACAAGTTAAAAGTGATCTAGAATTTCGTGGGTGACTAGAGTAGCTGCACAGCAAATGCTGAAGCAGAAGTCCAAGGAAAGTCTTGCAAAGAGCCTAATAACCGCAGTGTGCAAAGGTGTTTGCAACGAAACTATACAAAATCATTGGCATGATGGCAGGACCCTCTCCCGACCAGCACCATTTTCTGCTGATGTGTCCTGATGGCACATCTGGGATGGGGACAAAAGCCTGATGCAAGGATTTCCAACAAAGGGGCAGCACGCAGACGGAAGAACTTTGTTGGTCCAGGCCACTGGTCCCTGGTGAACTATAAAAATGGTATCTGCTATTTTCAGAACTGCTGTATATAATGCCTAATTGTGGATTGAAGATCTGATATGTGGAACTGCTCTGTCCCAGAGGGAGTGGGACATTGTGTGTATTGGGAAATGCACACCAAGGATAAGACAGATCGGAGCTAATGACAGCAGGGGGTAGAGGGCCACAAAGGTATGGGCATTTATACACTGGATGGCTTAAAGATGTTGGGGCGCTAAATGAGGTTTCTTAAAGGCATTGAATATAGTTTAATTTGATTCAGTATTTATCAAATGATTATCATGAGCCAGTCATTGGGCTTGAGTTGATTTTATCAGTGTTTTCAAGACCAGCCCAGTGTCCCGTGTGGGGCGTATTTCCTTGTGTGGGTGCGTTCTTCTACCACAGTTATGAGAAGTTATCACAAACACAGCAGCTTAAAACAACGAACTCCTTTTGTCTCCCAGTTCTCCTGCTCAAAACACTAGGTGAAGTTAACTGAAAAGAACAGAAGTCTAGGGCCGGCTGAGCTGGGCTCCTACTTGGAGGCACTAGGGAAGAATCATGAGCCAGTCGCATTTAGGTTTGTTGGCTGATCTCAGTTTTTGAAGTTGCAGGACCAAGGTCGCTGTATTTTTCTGGCTATTAGCTGGTAGTGTTTCTCCCTTCTAGAGCAACAGGGGCTACAAGTCTCAGCTTGACCTCTTCATCCACAACCAGCAACGTCAAGTCCTCACGTGATGTTCAGTATTGTCCCAAGGTTTCAAATGTCTCCGACTTCCTCTGCTGCTCCTAGGCAAAGATAGCTTGCTTTTAAAAGGTGCATGTGGTTGGATTAGGATCATCCATTAGCTTCCTTTTTGCTATGCAACATAACATCATCACAGGAATCCGACGTCAATAAACTGAGGTCTTGGGACCCATGTTAAAATTCTGTTTACTGTACTCCCCAGACTCTCATATGCACTGAACTGTGAGGACTTGTAGGCTTCACTTGCTCTCCTGTGCCTTACTATTTTTTTTTTTTTT
>PVIR01043123.1:0-11902 GCA_004026965.1 Petromus typicus | reverse complement strand
TTTTTTTTTTTTTTTTTTTTTTTTTTTTTTTTTTTTTTTTTTTTTTTTTTTTTTTTTTTTTTTTTTTTTTTTTTTTTTTTTTTTTTTTTTTTTTTTTTTTTTTTTTTTTTTTTTTTTTTTTTTTTTTTTTTTTTTTTTTTTTTTTTTTTTTTTTTTTTTTTTTTTTTTTTTTTTTTTTTTTTTTTTTTTTTTTTTTTCCCCAGTGGGATGGGTGACTCTAGGCTTTGGGTGTGCAAAGATATTTGTGGTCAAGAATCGTCAACTGGTAGACCTAATATTAAACTGAGTGGCTGAAAAGCAAAGAAGCTTACTTTGATTTACTTTATCTCTGACTCAGTTATCAAAATAAATTTCTTTGCAACAGCATATTTAACAGGCTGAAGACAAAAATGTGAACCCAGATAGATTGATGGGTGGTTTCTATTTTCCTCATTGTAATAAATGTGTATCTGATTTTTTCCTAATATGAAATATTCACCTTTCTCTCACCCATACTCATAGAACAACTAAAGAATCTTGCTTTGACTCACCCTGTCTTTGTACATGGAAATTAGTAATCCTATTTCTTGCCTGGACAAACCCTGTTTAGCAGTTTGGAAAGATAACATCTTAAGTAGAATTCAGAGAATATTTCTCAGAAATGAAATACTTAAAATTCATTTATAAGTAAGGTATTAGAAGCAAATTGTGCCACTGTGGATCCCAGTGGGAGGTACAGTAACAAACGCTGATAGGTGATTTTGAAACACTGGACCATTCTGAAAAGCAACATTTCATTATCCTTTCCAGACAGTCTAAGAGGAAGTCTGTTGCTTAGCCACAAAGAGTTGTGAAAATGAGGCTGTGTGCTTCTTACACCTAATGATGATTGCATAAAAGCTTTCTGATGTTCACGAATTGGCCCAGAGGAACAAAGGGACTCGGGAACAAATATATTGAAGTAGGCAATCAATATTATTTCCAAGATGTATGAGTTTTATCTGTAGAAAATTAGAAATACAGTCTGCTTTTTAAGTTATGAACAGAATATAAAAGGGTGGCTGGAATAAAATGTCCAGCTAAGTGCATGGCCGATAAACTCTGTGAGTAAAGCAACATCTTGTACCGGAACATTTTGTTTAAAAGTCTCCCAAAGGCTGATCTGGAGGAGGCAGTCGGAGAGGCAGCATAGCACAGGAGTGAAGCCCTATACTTTTGGCTTCATGGTGGCCTGTGCTGAGCCTCACTCATTCTTTTTTTTTCTTTATTGAGTTTATTGGCACATTTTAGGTATACATTATGAGCACATTCATCATTGAGAAATTGCACCTGTATGTGTTAAACCTTGATTCTCATTTTTCCCATTTTTCTGTCCTCCCTTCAACCCCATCTTATGTGCATAAGCTTTGTTTTTGCTTTTTTCTTTTTACCATGAAATTTTTTCTTTCCTTTTTTTGGAGTTCATTCTTAACTGTTCATGTGACACCGGACACATTATCAACTCCTTAAGTTGTCATTTTCCAATTTGAAAATGAGAGATATTGACTTTTGCTTCAAATGGCTTTGAACTAACCCTCATCCTGCCTCAGTCTCCCAAGTTCTGGGGTTACAGGCATATCGCAGCATGCCTAGCTTTCAAAGTGTTCTTGTGTGGGTTCAAGTATGCAAGGCGTGTTCATGTGTCTACCACCCAGTAAGCACACAGAGAGAGCTCATGAGCTGAGAAACGAGCAGACCAAGAGGGATTCTGGTGGAGGCACTGGTCGCTTCTCAGCCCTCATCCTGACACGTTCTCTTTCCTGACAAGCCTAGCGCATGGTCTCCCAGAGCATTCCATTTGTCTGTTTTTCTCTTGCTCCCTGGAAAGATCTCTGTGTCTTTGGCTGGTTCCAATCACCAGTACTTGGGGACTGGAGGGCTCAAACTCTAGCTGCCTCTCTACAGTCAGAGCCTTAACACTGCCACCCGGCCCGTGCCCTAACATCCTTCCTATCCACCAGGGAGCTCCACTTAGATGCCTATTAAATACCTTAAAATGAAAATATCCTAAGGAAGTATTCTTGTTCTCTCCGAAATAAAAAGACCAATCTGGACTTTCTTAGACCATACCTGTCTGTGTCAGAGGCAACTCTAGGTTTTCAGACAGTCAATCCAAACTGTGGCATTGTCATGACTTCCTCTCTTTTCTCTACATGGCAAGTGACTTATCTTTAGTAGTTGCACAGAGCTTGATCATTCCTTATCCTCTCCTTGTTGTGCATGATCTAAACTTCAATACCTATTGTCTAGAATTCCTTTTTTTTTTGGCAGTACTCAGTAATGAACTCAAAGTTTTGTGCATCCAAGATAAGCACAGTACCACGTAAGCTAAATCTCCAGCCCAGCTATTGTTCAGATTTTGAAGTCCCTGTGCAACAGGTCTCCTCCTTGTCTGCTTTTCACCTCTTTAAGCCTACTTTGCACACAGAAGCCAGAGAAACCTTTTAGAAACATCTGCTGAGCACCCTCATAGCTGCCCTGCATCTGACTCGGAAACTTAATTCTTATCTGCGACCTCTGAATGTGTCCCCTTAACCTCACTATTTCTCTGACTCCTCTTTTCTTCTCATTGCTTCACTCTAGCCACTTGGTCTTCTTGCTGCTTTCCAAACATACAGTGGATGACGTCACCTCAGGACCTTTGCACATGCTCTTCTCAATCCCTGACATCCTCTCCCAGAGAAAGCATTAAAGTCTTTTCTAAAGTGTCACTACAACAACTAGAGTTTTCTCAAATATCTTCTTCAAACTGGATTCTCG
Organism: Petromus typicus; assembly: GCA_004026965.1. Classification (NCBI taxonomy): domain Eukaryota; kingdom Metazoa; phylum Chordata; class Mammalia; order Rodentia; family Petromuridae; genus Petromus; species Petromus typicus. The sequence continues at coordinate 9,124 of PVIR01043123.1, read as the reverse complement.
TCTATTCTCAACACTTTTTTGTTCAGCAAGTGATGAACACTCATGCTTCATTTTTATTTTTAAAAAGCATACATAACATCCACATTAATCAAAGGGAATTTGTACCTGTATGTAGTAGATCTTGACTCCTCTTTTTCACCCAAGCCCCTTCCCTTTAATCCCTCCTACTTATTAAGAGAATCTTTACTTCCATTTTACCTTCTTTTCTCATTTTCTCCCCCTTCCATTCACAGTGCTGATCTTATTTTGCCCCAACATCTTATTACTATTGGATGTATATCTATCTATATCAATCTATATCTCATATCTATTTGGTTCTTATCTGTTTCTTATTCTTGAATATATATAGTGTAAATATATGTCTATTTTAATGATCTGGACAGAGTTCTTGGAACATACTAGGCTCTCAAAGTTTATTTATAGGTTAAATGAATACTTTGCACAAGTAACGAAGAGAGGATAGAATGAAGAAAGTACTGCAGAAAGATTAATTCATGGGTTCCTAGATGTAGAGATATAAATATACATAGTCAGCTTTCATCACTATAGCAAAATACTTGAGATAGACAACTTATAAAGAGAAAAGGTATATTTTGCCTCAGAGTTTAGGAGGATCTGGTCTATAATCAGGAAAGCCTATTGCATCTAATGGGGCATTTAATGGGGTTACCAGAGGGCAATGGCAAGGACAGCATGGCGGAACAACACTGCTTACATCATGGCTCAGGGAGCAGAAACACAGCAAAGGGGAAGAAGGAAGGGTGGATGGAGGGAAAGAAAGAAGGAGGGAAAGGAAAAGAGGCTAGCATACCAGAGTCCTCCTGGTGGGCCTGCCCCCAGGGACCTAAAGACTTCCCAGTATGCCTCCCCTTGCAGAAGTTCCCCCACCTCCCAACAGTGTCACCCTGGGGACAAAACCTTTAACTCATAGGCTTTTAGAAGGACTTTCCAAACCAGAACAGACCGTATCTGATCTTAGTGCAGAGAAGGTCAGAGGTAAAACGGTAACACTTGTTTTCAAATGAGACTTTATGAGATCCCAGATCCTAGGATCTGTTCCCCGATAGTAGCTGGGATGACGCATAGGGGAAGGAAACTCATGCCACTGGGGACTGCCAGGTCACCGTGATGGAGGTTTGAACCCTGGGGAAAAGCAGCCTGGTCGGACGGGACTGGTACTATGCCAAGGATAAAATATTGTAATTACTTAAAAATATATATTGTAATTACCTTCAAGGATGGAAGGTTCATCAATTTTAAACATTATTATTGGATATACTATGTGTCTACTTTGACAATGTAATCTAGTTTGCAAAATGGGTACTTTGGTGACTGAGAAACATTCGGAGGAACAAGCCGAGACCGTCCCATCCAAACCAGGGCACATAACCAGCCAAATGACCAAATGGCTGACAGCCAGGTGAAGAAATCATATTTTCTTCTGTGTAAAGTTCACATCCTGAGGAAAGAGGCGTGATGAACATTCTCTGACTGAATTTTGTGTTTGGGGCTGTGTGTGGGGGGACTCGCACTTCCTGCCTGTGCTCGTGAGATAAAATCAGAGCTGCAAGTGCCGCCTGCTCAGAGCCCCGGGTCCTTCTCAAAGACTGTGATACAGACCAGTGGACAAAGAAGGCCTCCTACCTCTTGGCTTTTGGAAAGTCTTTAAACATGAAGCTGTTTCTGGTGCTCAGTGTTCTGCTGTCCCAGGTACTCACAGGTAACTGTTCAAATGTACCATCAAAAGGTAGTATATCACTGCTCATATGAGTGGGGACAAGACCTTTGAGACTGTAGCTCTCAAGCCAGTGTCACCAAAGTTCTTGTTCTCCTGGCATCTATCTTGAGTCCATATCTCAGGACGGAGCGTCCAGGGAGGCTGGAAGAGGGCATGCTCTTGAGTCCTCTCCTAAAATTATCTAGAATTATTTCTGGATGCTGAACAGTTTTCACCCAAGAACCTGGCCATCCCTTCTTCTCAAATTTGTGTTCAGTCGGTGGATCTGTGAACTAGTTGAAAATTAAGATTGGAAAGAAGAATTTTAGGACCTGAGTGTATTGCTCCAAATAGTTGACCGTTTAGATCTCAAGAGAGACAGGTACTCATGGGACTGAGTTTGGTACCCAGGTAAAACCTTTATCTGAGAATCGGAGGCAGGTGGAGGGAGTATGAGAGGAGAAGCCAAGTCCGGGGGAAGTGCTGCAGGCTGGACAGAAGAAGGAGTTTTCAACAGCACTTACTGCTCAGACCAAGGAGATCTTGGCAAGGACAGATCTGATGTCCCTATCAGTGAGGGTGAGGCCCATTTGTGGGACTCCTTAACATACCTGCCTGTGATTTTCTGGAGTTGACCTGACTGAATTGTGCTGAGGATGACCAGCAGTGCTCCCTGGTGAGGTAGAACTGAGGTGAGGCTGACTTTGGAGCACAGGGCAGAGACGCCCGGGTCCCGAGGGAAGTGACACAGCCCCATAACCAGGACGAGCTCCCTCTTCCCTCACGTGTGTTCTGTTGTTCTCAGTCCTAGTCAGGCCTTGGCCCAGGGCCTGCACTTTTGAGTGTCCTTCACTGGAGATGATCTTCAAGGAGGGGACGTGAGTTTTCTCCCATCAGCATCAAGTTCATGGTGGGGCTACACGAGGCCATCACTTGTGGGAACTACAGGCCACTTCTGATCTTCCTTGGAAATTAACCTTGTTCCCATGATTTTTTCTGTGCACAGCTGGGGCGAAACCGACCTCATGCTTTAATAATGTGGCAGGCTACTGCAGGAAGAACTGCAAATTAGGGGAAGTAGCCGAAGTGGGATGTCCAAATATGAAATTATGTTGTGTCAATGAAGAGAAAAACAAAGAATACTACAGACTCCGACAACCACCTCCACGTCCTGAACAAATGGTTGAGGAGGTGAAAGACTTCATGATTTACCCCACCATTACACTTGTGTCACTCTTTTGAACCAAGCACTTGTTTTCTTGATCTCTACTTGTTCTAAACCAACAGGCATCAAGCCCATCAAGTAGCAGGTAGACATGCATCTACTTCCTCATGTAAACTTGATTCCTCACATAATAAAGTTCTGTGTTTTGTCCTCTATATATTTGTTGATGTATTCACTCATTTTTTAAAATATTTCCAACATGAATGAATAACTCCTATGCTCAAGGGCCTGACTATTGAGACAGAAGAGAGAGAAGAGGTAAAGACCATTTCCTCCATATTGCCTGGCCGTGTTCTATTCTATTTCATAGAATCTCAATCTCAAGTATTTCTTTTTCTTTTTTTTTTCTTTTTTTTAGGTTTTTTGAGACAGGATCTTGCTTTGTAGTTCAGGCTGGCACTGAGCTCAGCCTCCAACTCACATCACAGCAATCCTCCTGCCTCTGCCTCCCGAGTGCTGGGATTACAGGCGTGAGCTACCACACCCGGCACTGTGGTATGTGGTAGTGGTTGCTGCTGGGGTGAGTCTCCACGCCCAGTATTGTATGTGGTTACCGGGGATCCAACCCGGGTCCTTGTGATTGCAAGACAGGCGCCAGAACCACTGAGCTAAATCCCCGGCCCCAAGTATTTCTTTTTTTGAGAGAGAGAGAGAGAGAAATAGATATTTCTTATGCCTAAGAAGATCTGAATGCACTCTACTTCCCTCTCTCTTAAAATGCAAAGTTTTCTGCTAACAAACCAAGAATTCATTGAAAGGAGGAAAAATATTTGAACATTTTAATAACGTGTATCAGGGTAGATTTGATGGGTAGTGAAGACATCTAGTGATAATTCCAACATATTCAAAATTCATTTAATGTGCCTTTTCCAGTAGTAATTTAAACATGTAGTCAATACAGTCTCTAGACAAATGCTAGTGTCAGGATGTTTAAAGGCACTGTGTGTTCTTATTCAATGGTGTGAATTTGAAGCCTTGTGAATGAGAGGATGCACTTAAGAAGTGCTAGAGTTACAGTAGGTCACAACGGCATGGAGTATTGTCTAGATGAGTGAAACAGAAACTTTTATGGCAGCACCAGTAGCTGTTGCTTGATTTAAAGTGGTTGCCTCTAAATAACATGCCTCTAGATTAACATTTACTCATATGAATAAAGAAACTGATAACCTTGTTCCTTTGTATGCAGCTTGTCTTCTTATTTTACCTGGAGGGGGGACAGAGAGACATTTAGACAGAGATATTGCAGTTTCCAAAGCACATAAGGACCTTCCTTCTAGTAGCTGTGGCTTTTGAGAATTCTGGAGAAGTCTGTAGAAAACACTTCCTGGACTTCGCTGTAGACTTTCAGAAACTTCTGTGGGGATTCCAAGACCACAGCGACTAATGAATGGATGTTTCAACTGTATCCTGGGTCTTAGTAACAGGGTTCACACAAGAAAACCTTTCATTGTAGCACTTTTTCTGTTCCACTACAATGCCACCAGAGACATTTTAGGGGGATCCATTCCATCATTCTGACACAAAATCAGTCTGGCATTTTTTTATTTTAGTTTTTTGAGTCAGGGTCTCAATTTGTAGTTCAGGCTGGTCCTGAACTCAGCCTCAAATTCACAGCAATCCTCCTGCCTCTGCCTCCTGAGTTCTAGGATTACAGTCATGAGCCACTATGCCTGGCACTGTGGTAGGCGGGTAATGTGGTACTGATTGCTGTGGGTGTGAGTCTCCATGTCCAGCATTATTGTATGTGGTTACTTGGGATCGAACCCAGGATCTTGCATTTGCTAGGCAGGCACTGGAATCACTGAGCTAAATCTCCAGCCCCACTGGCCCATTGCTTTACAAATATATACTCTACATTATTTCCCTGATAAATTAGATACAACATTCCATTTTGGTGGAGTTACTATTAGGGAAGTATCTATGATCAAACAGATAAGTAAGCCTTTAATTATACTTTGGCTAGGTGGATCTAGTTTTTAACCTTTTCCCTATTATCCTGTACTCCTTGCTCACTCACAGGGGAAGTGAATATGGATAGCCTTATTAAGTGTCTTTTTCTGCTCTTTTTTACATAAAAAATTAAAAGAAATCCTATACTGTCATCATTTACCCATTTGGTACAGGCTGTATTCCTGGTACCTTATTTTTGGGTCTGCCTTAGAGAATTTTCCAAAATCTGCCTCTCAAATCATTTTTGTGTGTGAGAGTAATTTCATATCTGTTTTTAAATATTATGACATGCTAGTTTAAACAGTTTCTTTGTTTTTGATTAATGTGTAACAACTGTATGTATTTTGGGAGTTCAGGATGATAGATCAACACATGAATACAAGAACACCCTGGTCAAATGCAGGTAATTGACCCTTCCATTTCTTATTGTTTCTTTATGTTTGGAATTTTCAAACTCCTCTAGTTCTTCATAAAATATATAGTAGGTATTTATGAACTATATTCTCCCCTTTGTGCAGCAGAACCCCGAAACGTACTCCATTCAACTATCTTGTGCTGTCTATTACCCAAGCTCCCACTGTTGCCTCCCCTTCCACTCCTCGGTAGTAATCATACGTCTACGTTCACACTTCTACTGTCAGTGACTTTTTTTCCAGTACTAGGTATCGAACTCAGGACCTTGTGCTTCTGAGACAGGCATGGCACCACTGAGCTAAATCCTTAGCCCTCACATTGATAATTTTTTAAACTTCCACATTTGAGAGAGACTATATCCTTTTATTTTCTGTGTCTGACATATTTCACTTAACATAATATCTCCAAGTTCACTCATCTTGGTAAAAACAGCAAGATTTCATTCTTCTTCAGGACTGAATGATTTAGTCATTTTATCATATAATTAGCATGTTATGCATAACACTTCATAATGTTGTAATCACCACACCCCTCCTTTTTTTTTTTTTTTTTTTTTGAGAGAGGGAGAGGGTCTCGCTTTGTAGTTCAGGCTGGCCCTGAGCTCACTATGTTGTCCAGGTGAGCCTCGAACTCACAGCAATCTTCCTGCCTCTGCCTCCTGAGTGCTGGGATTACACGTGTGAGCCTCTCTGCCCAGCACTGTGGTGTGTGGTACTGATTGCTGGTGGGCATGAATCACCACACCTGGTATTGTTATATGTGGTTACCAGGGATCGAACCTGGGACTTAGTGCTTGCAAGGCAGGTGCTGGAACCACTGAGCTAAATCCCCAATCCCCACACCCTGTTTGTAAGCAGGAGGAGTGGACAGCAAGCCATAACACTGGATCAGAGCAACTTGAGTCACACTGGGAGGCGTGCTGTGTCTCGTGCTCTGGGGTGGGAACCTTCACTACCCCACGCTCTAAACAGCTCAGGCTCTTCTCTGTGAGATACCTCTTCTCACCACACTCCCTTGGCCACTTGTGACGAGGGTATTGGAAACGGCAACATTTGTGTCTTCATGAATGGTCTGGTTTTTCAACTTGCTTTCTGCCTTTAGAAATTCGGGCTCCAGCTATCCTTACATAGTCTCGTTACTTTCATGCTGGTAATGTTTTTGCTAATATAAGTCTCTCAAAATACTGTGGGGTTTCTATACATTTAACTCCAGGCAAATCCATGTATTAGAATATGTAGCCACAGGATTTTTTACAGACAAAATTTTCTTTGTAGATTTAATAATGTTTACATTGTTTTAAAATTGCCAATCTGCAACAGATACACTTTTGTCTCATTCTCAACAATTTGAACCATCTTGTTCTTTCTTTAAAATGTTGATTTTTAATGAAAGGTAAAGATTATTCATAAACACATGGCACTCTATTTTTTTTTCCTATGAGACAGGGTCTCACTTTGTAGTTCAGGCTGGCTCTGAACTCACTGTGTAACCCTGGTGAGCATTAAACTCTTGGCAATCCTCCTGCCTCTGCCTCCTGAGTGCTGGGCATTGCGGTATATGGTATTGGGGGAATTGAACTTGGAAACTTGCCCTTGCCAGGCAGACTGTGGAACTACTGAGCTAAATCCCTGGCCCCTGAACCATCTTGTTCTTAAAGATCCTATGCAAAGCTCACGAGAGGTACCAGAGATATTAATTATTTCTACTCATACTTACTACCTCTTCTTAGAAAATTTGCTAATAGCTCTTTTCAGAAAATCTGTCCCTTTCTTTTTTGTTGAGATAAGGTCTTGCTATATATCCAGGTTAGCTGAAACTCTCAATCCTTTGCTTTAGCCTCCCAAGTGATAGGATTATAGACATATACCATCATATCCAACATCAGAGCATTTATTTCTTTTTATTTTGAGACAGGGTCTCACTTTTGTAGTTCAGGCTGGCCCTGAGCTCAGCCTCTAACTCACAACAATCCTCCTGCTTCTGCCTCCCGAGTGCTGGAATTACAGGCGTGAGCCACCACGCCCGGCACTGTGGTATGTGGTACAGATTGCTGCTGGGCATGAGTGTCCACACCCAGTATTGTATGTGGTTACTGGGGAACTGAACCTGGGACCCTGCGCTTGCAAGACAGGCACCTGAACCATTGAGCTAAATCCCCGGCCCCTGGTTTGGTACTCATCAAATTTTCAAAGAGTAGTCAACTTAAAATACCAGAAAATATGACTAGACTAGTAGAAAATAATGATACAGAATAAAACTTCAGATATTACCACTTAATAGTCCCTTGCTAAGTCACACATTAGCTACCAGACAAGTATAAAAAACCCTTGTGTCATTTAATGTTATTTTCTGATTTACGTAGGAACATCTGAAATTCCTCTACTGTGTCAACTGGGAAGTATGAAAACAATATGATTACAATCCTCCAGCATTTTGTGCTGTGTTTCAACATAGAAAGAGCTGGAGGACAATATTTACAAAAATTAAAATGGGGGCAGGGGATTTATCTCAGTGGTTCCGGCACCTGTCTTGCAAGCACAAGGGCCCAGGTTCAATCCCTGGTTAACCATATACAATATTGGGAGAGGAGACTCACGCCCAGCAGCAATCAGCACCACATACCACAGTGCCAGGCATGGTGGCTTATGCCTGTAATCCCAGCACTCGGGAGGCAGAGGCAGGAGGATTGCTGTGATGTGAGTTTGAGGCTGAGCTCAGGGCCAGCCTGAACCACAAAGTGAGACCCTGTCTCAAAAATAAAAAAATTAAAATGAATTATAGTTTATAGTGAAAATTCAGTTAGTTGATTTGAAGTGCTAAAATTAAAAAAAAATAACAATTTGTATTCTTAGTTCTAATTAGTGGTATTGTTGTAGATAGGTAAGCTTGTTAGACATTTTATAGGTGGTTAGACAGGGATGGCTCTGGAAAAGCCCATGTAGAGAACAGTCAAAGAGCCAATGGAGACACTTTGGTCACTGCAAAGGGAGAAAGGCTACCACATCCTTGTAGGGTAAATAACACTGACTGATATGCTAAATATGGGTCGATCACTTGCGGGAGGAAAAGCACCAGGTCTTGGCCCATCCTTCCCAAGTAAGGTCCCCAATTGGAAATCCTTGTAGCTTATTATGTGTTTTGCTTTCCCATTGGATCCTCCTTTAATCAATATTACCTAAGTCACTATACTTGTAATCTTATTGGTTAATCATAGTTTTTTCCATCTTGTCATTTCTCATCAGACCAATATTACCTAAGGCAATTGTACTTAAAGTATTACTGGTTGACTATAGTCTTGTCCTATTTTGAACCCAGTGTGAAGGTCCTGGGCTCAATCTTCAGTGCCAGAAAATAAAATAAAATGGAAGGTGGTGAGTAATCCCTGGTACGCAGTACAGCAATCAGCAGAACATACCGCAGTACCGGGCGTGGTGGCTCACACCTGTAATCCCAGCACTCGGGAGGCAGAGGCAGGAGGATTGCTGTGAGTTTAAGGCTCACCTGGGCTACATTATGAGTCAGGGCCAGCCTGAACTACAAAGCAAGACCCTGTCTCAAAGAAAAAAAAAAGGAATTAAAAATAATATTTTCTTTATCCATTCATCTGAGCTGTTTCCACAATTAAGCTGTTACAAATTGTGTTGCTACAAACATGGGTGTGAATATGTTGATACTTTTCATTCTTTTGGGGAGATACCAAAAAGGGGTCAAATTGAACCTCTAGTTTTAGTTTTTTGAGGAATCTCTACACTGATTTACATATTGGTTATACAAATTTATACTCCCACCAACAGTGGCAAAGTGTTCCTTTTTCTCCC
>PVIR01043122.1:0-11896 GCA_004026965.1 Petromus typicus | reverse complement strand
GTGAGTCTCCACACCCAGTATTGTTATGTGGTTACCAGGGATTGAACCCGGGGCCTTGCGCTTGTGAGACAGGCGCTGGAACCACTGAGCTATATCCCCGGCCCCAGGCCTTCTTTCTTTTCTAAGTATGGCTAAAACAGCTCCTTTTTTCCCCAAGGCCTTTGTATTTCTTCTGTACTTTTTTTGGGGGGGGGGTGGGGAATATCACATTGTTATTACTCTCCAAAGACAGGTCTTCCTCATTACTTATATGTCAGCTTAGACATACTTTAAAATATCACCTCAGCCAGGCCTTGACTCTATATGTGTAGTAGTCTAGTCACCTCCATTCCAATCTCTTTAAATATGTGATTGTATTTAATTCCATTAGGGAATTTACAAAGTTTAAAAAAACTTAAGTCAATATTTAAATTTTTGATCTCTCATTTCTATGAATCGGGGATCTTCTTCCATTCTAAGAAAGAAAGTGGTTTGAAAAATGTTGGTGCATAGAAGGCCAGACAGATGGATAAGAAAACAAATACACACAAAGAAGGTGTAATCAAATAGAGCAGTTTTATTTAAACTTGTTAAGCAGAACATAGAGAGCTTGGATGGGCTCATGTGAGCTAAAGGAACATTAAGAAATTAGACACAAGGGCTGGGGATTTAGCTCAGTGGTTCCGGCGCCTGTCTTGCAAGCGCAAGGACCCGGGTTCGATCCCCGGTAACCACATACCATACTGGGTGTGGAGACTCCCACCCAGAAGCAAGCAGCACCACATACCACAGTGCCGGGTGTGGTGGCTCACGCCTGTAATCCCAGCACTCGGGAGGCAGAGGCAGGAGGATTGGTGTGATGCGAGTTTGAGGCTGAGCTCAGGGCCAGCCTGAACCACAAAGTGAGACCCTGTCTCAAAAAAAAAAAAAAAAAGAAATTAGACACAAAATCGTGTACACACTGTTGCCTCATTGAGGTATGGATAGGGTAGGAGGAGAGTCAGCTTTATCTTTATGCAGGTTTACTGCAAACTGTCTTCAAATAAGGGAAACGAGGAAAAGAGTTTCATGGTAGTTAAAGGATCAGGTTTTGGAGCCAGGAAGATCCAGGTTCACATTCTGGCTTCTCTGTTTCCTGGTTGTGTAGCCGTAGGGTCCACATTTTTTTTTTTTTTCTTGTTGCTCAACTACATAAACTGTCCCTCTTGCTTATAGGTCTAAGCTTGCCCTTTCAACTCCCTGGAATAGAAAGTACTCTGTGGTTGACTTTTCTTACCCATCAGGGCTTACCCTGTAGGAATGTCCCTCCTCAGATAGTCTCTGTCACTCAGCCCTGCTGTCTCCTTAATGTGAAGCTGGGTCACCTTACCCTGTTTATTTTCTTATAGAACTTATCACTTTCAGAGATTATGATTTGCTGGCCTACTTATTGTCCATGTCACTCAAAGGAACCTAAGCTCTAAGTAAACAATGACCTTGTCATTACTCTTGTCTGTCACATAGGAAAGTATTGAATATGTTGTAAGCAGTCAAATATTTATCAATAAAAAAAGAGAAAATTTCCCTCCATGCCTTAGTGAACTCAGCCGTGAAATGGAAAGTAGATAACCATAATGTCCCCGTGGGGACATTATAAATTTCAGCTCTGGTGAAGAAGAAAAGCACTTAGCACTCAATATGGTACAGCAGACTTTCAATGCATGACTTGCTGGTCTTTAAGAATAGGTGTTTTGTGTGGATCACGTCTCACATGAAGAGAATAACACACTTTCAGGTTGCTAATATACTGACTGGAGCACCTATGACATGCGAGGGGCTTCACATCCAACTCTGTTCTACCAGTTGTTAGGGCAAAAACTTGAGATCATCTTTGACTTTTTCAATCACCCTGAGTCTGTTGTCACTACTGCACTCTCTACCTTCAGATACATCCAGGAACTTACTTCTTTTGCTACACGCCATGCAGTACCTGGCTCATAGCACCGTTATCTCACCTTTAGGTCAGTGCAGTTGTCTCCTAACTGCTTTAATGGCTTCTTACCTTTTCCCCTTCCATTGCTTTTCTGAAAAGCAACCAGAAAAAAACCTTCAAACTCAGATCATGTTACTCCTCTATTCAGAACTCCAGTGTTTCCTATTTTAAAACCAGAGTCATTACCAGTTTATAAGGATGACAGTTTTCTTTGCCTCAGCTTTCTCTAACTTCATCTCCCTCCTTTTATCACTCCTAGCTATAGCATGTGTCTGCCTCTCCAGCCTTTGTACATTCTGTTCCTTTTGCCTGGAAAGCTCTTCTCCCAGTTACATGTCAAAGACACTCTTGCATTTCATTCAGTTCTTGGCTAAAGTATGACCTACTGGAGAGTTCTTCCATGGCCACCGTATGTATGGCACTCACGGTCAGTCTCTTTTCCCTGCCTTCTGTTATTTTTTCTCATGGTGTCCATCACTGTCTGACATGTTTACCTCTTCTGTGCATTTGGTCCCCAGAAGAAAAGCTCACTGAAGGCTGAGAGCATTGCGCTGACTGTTGTTTCTCTGGCATTTTCTTTTCTTTTCTTTTCTTTTTTTTTTTTTTTTGAGACAGGGTCTCGCTTTGTAGTTCAGGCTGGCCCTGAGCTCAGTCTCCAACTCACATCACACCAATCCTCCTGCCTCTGCCTCCCGAGTGCTGGGATTACAGGCGTGAGCCACCACACCTGGCACTGTGGTATGTGGTGCTGATTGCTGCTGGACATGAGTCTCCACGCTCAGTATTGTATGTAGTTGCCGGGGAATCGGACCCAGGTCCTTGCGCTTCCAAGACAGGCACTGGAACCACTGAGCTAATTCCCCGGCCCCTCTCTGGCATTTTCTTAATAACTGGCATATAGTCACTGCTCATCACAACAAATGAATAAAGGGTAATGAGTGAGTCAATTGTTCTTCAAAAGAGTAACTCAGAAATATTCCAGTTTTTGAAGGGCTTTTATATTTTTTGGGGGGTCCTAGGATACTGGGAACCAAACCCAAGGCCTTACATGTGCTGGGCAGTTGTTCTGCTACTACTCCCCTGACGTAAACATTTTCTATTTTAAGTATTTGATGCTTTGTTAGCCATTTTAGCAGCCTTATTAGCAACAAAAGGTGCTATCGTGTACATATATTTCATACAAGGGTACAATCATAGTCACATACATGTATGATGTACTCTACATATGAGTGTGTATGTGTATGCACATATACGTATGAATTATGTCCTATTATAAGAGTACATGTGCATGCACAAGTGTATATGTGCATTAAGTTCTTTGGACTTAGGAAGAGGATGTCTTCCTATTCAGTGTCTCATTTACAAACCTCCATCTTCTGTCCTCAGGGATGGGCTGAGAGGTGGAAGATGTAAGAAGGACCTAATAAGGACTTCGAGGCTGATGAAGAGACTTACTGTGGATATAAAAGGAAATTATTAAAGAACTGATCAATATTCCTCTTGGTCTTTGTGAAGGCTTGCAGTTGTTAATTGCTAGAAGGCTGTGTTACACCAAACCTAATGCCCTGCCATGGGATTTACCACTGCTTTCTACTTTGGACAGCAGTAGCATCAGTGAGCCCAAGTGGTCAACATTTGTAGTGCCCCTGACTTTTTTTCTTTGAAACATATATTTTTTTGAATTTAGTTTTGCCTGAAAAATCTGCATGCAATTTGAATGAAATTGAATATGTTTCAGGGCTCAAGCAGCATGTCTTCCATCTGAAGCAAAATGGAGATGAATTTCAATTAGATGTTCCCATTATAATCTGTCTCCACCTGTAGTTTTCATCAAAATTGCTGGGAAGCATGATATAATGTATGATTGGGATTTGCCCACTGGCAGCAGTGTCCCATTATCTTAGTAAAAAAGCACAAAATAATTAGTCTGATGCATATAGATAGCAGCTTCTTACAGCGAGTGACTTTAATTGTAGTGAGTAATATATATGGAGTTTGAAACCTTATATATTTTCCTCCCAAGAAGACACCAATTACTAATTCAGTTGACAAAGTAACAATGTTTTAGAAGATTTAATGCAAACTGGACATCATAGTCAATAGCCACTGTATAATGTCCATTTTATGGCCTTATTTTTGCCTGAGCTTAATTTATGGTAATTTGGTGGTTGCATATAGCTTGGAAAGATGCTGTTGGTTTGAGAGTTAGTACTTGAGCATTGCATAAATCATGGCTGAGTATGTTGGCTACAACTACGGCTCTTCTTTATCCTACAATTGGAGTTTTCTTTATCCTGTCACTTCCCAGGCCTTGTTTCTGTTTGGAATTGATAGGATTTCGAGAGCTCTCTGTTTAGCAGCTCACTGTCTTCATCAAATGGCATCTTCCAAAGGCTAGGTGAAGTGTTTCTTCCTGGTTTCAGAGGCAGGAAGCAGCACATCTCTCTGTGGAAGCGAGGTGGTGACGGGGTTTATTCTGAAGTGACTCACTGCCAGTGGTTTTCTGGAAACTACCCTGCTGACGCCTTTGTCCCCTAAACTACATGCTAATACAAAAGGTGAAGTTTCTAAGTCTGTATCTGACCCATTTGTTTCCAGAAAAAGTTTATAGCAGTTACAGTTTGCAGAATTTGAAGTGTAGAACAAGTTAGGCCATATATACACTGGAAATCTGCCTGGGAGTCTAAAGACTATGGATCAGGACTATAGTACAGGACTCAGTTGCTATGAGTGATGGTCACAGAAATAATGCCAGGTCCCACAGAAGTAATAAGATAAGTGCCTATCTTCCACTGTCCTTTCTATATATTTGCAAAGGTTTTGAATGTTTAGTTTTGATGAATGATTTTCAGAAGTGATTAGAGTTTTTCAGTAAATGTCACATGTCTCATTGTGGATAATCTTATCAAAAATGTAGGAAAGCATGTTTTAAAATTTAAATATTATCCCAGACCCTACAAATCACAATAAAAGTGTTACCTTTTATTCAATATGGAAAATAATTATATTTTTCTAATTTAGTTACACAAATGTCTCCTTTGCTAATCTTACAATCATAATAGCTAGCAGATGAATATAAAGAGTAAAATTCTTTTATATGTGTTATCACTTTACATATAAATTCTATATCAGAGACATTTATTATACAAATTTAATGGAGAAATTAATTTTAAATGGAATTAAATTTTTATTATATTTTTCTAATTATAGAATGATAAATGCCTATCAGAAAGTTTGAAAAATGTTAAATATAAAAAGTATGCAGATATTCTAGTAAGACTGAGCAAAAATGAGAAAAAGAGAAAAGGCACAATTATCAATATCAGGAATTAATAAGTTTATGTCCTATAGACTCATAGATTAAAGGGATAGTAAAAATCTTGCAAATCACTCTGTACATAACTTCAATAGTAGATATAATTTACTAATTTCTTGAAAAGCACAAATTATCAAAATTTACTTAAAATAATGTAGGAAACTTGAATAGCCTTATTATCATTAAAGTATTGAGTTTATAGTTAAAAACATTCTGTAAAGAAAAAAAAAATCTATAAACCCACATGTTTTATTGGTGAATTTTAGCAAACATTTAAAGATTTCACATAAAATCTGCATAATTTCTTCTAGAAAATAGAGCAGGGAGTAGTGCTTTGCAACTCATTTTATGAAAGCACCATTATTCTGATATAAAAATCAGATAAAGACATTACAAAAATAAAAAATACAAAGCATTAAAGCTATACTCATCATCAGTATCAAAGCAAAAATCTTCCATGAAATATTTGCAAAGTGAACACATACATAGAAAGAATAATATGACCCTGAAGATTTTGTTCTGAGAATGTAAGACTCACTTGAATATCTAAAAGTAAATCAGTCCACTGAATGAACATCTTTAAAAAAGAAAATCTACATTATTATATGTGATGCAAAAATCATTATCACCCTCAAAAAACAGAAATAGAAGAGAATTTCATTGATCAAATAATTTATATTTCCATATTTATGTCATATTTTCTTGTTTTTGGTAATGATCAGGAACAAGGAAAGGAAATCCTCTTTTACGAGTCTTACTTAATATTATTCTTCTGAAAAACCTCACTGGTGTAATAATCAATAGAAGAAATGGTTTTAAAAAGAAGAAATAAAACCATTGCTATTTGAGTGCAACATTATTGTCTACTCAGAAAATCCAGATTCGAGGCAGTTACAGTGAACAACAATGACCATAGCCACCCAACCACACGTAAACTCCGAGACCTAACAAATGAGTTTTGCAAGGTCACAGGATATTAGGTCAATGCATAAAAGTTAACCATGTCTTGATATTACCACTGTACAACTAGTAAACGAGACTGAAACAACAAAAAAAGTTATACCATTGAAGTGTCTTCCAAATAAAGTGTTTAGGAAAAGATCTAATAAAATATATTCAGGAAGTATATGCTGAAATTGCAAATGTTATTGAAAGAAATCTACAATGACCTAAGTAAAAAAAAAAGATACACTGTATTCATAGAAGAGGAATTCATCTTAATAAAGATTTAAATTCTTCCCAGATTTGTCTATAGATTTAAGACAATTCCAATAAAAACCCCAGGGATTTTTGTAGATATAAACAAACTGATTCTAAAGTTTACTTTTCATGTCACATCAGGGGCACATATTATTAATATAGCACTATAGATGTCTAGACATATTTGACTATGTCAGGTTTCCTGACTCTTTTCCACTCTTTTTATATTTTACTTTTTGGAGGAAGAATCACTGTGTAAGTCAGTTAAAAAAAGTAAAGACAAATACTGTACTACTATAGTATCATGTAATGTTTTGATACATGTATAGATTGTGTAATGTTTAAATCAAATTAAACATATTTATCTCCTCAAACTTTGTCGTATTTTATGGAGAAAACTTACAAAATCTTTTCTTCTAGCTATTTTTGATATCTGTTTTTTAAGATTGGAAGTTATACTCACTCCATGTAGGCAGAGTATGCAAATACATTATTTGAAAGTTTTACATATGGAAAACTTTCTTTTCATTCATTTGTTTGGAAAATTTTCCTATCATAATAGGCTCATGGATATTTATTTTATACTCTGTGTTATAATCAATTCAATGTAGTACTTAATTACTCATATTATTTCAATTTTGAACATTTCTTGCTCTTTTAATTTGCTCTTAGTTCTCTATCAGGGAATAGAATGTTCTTACTTTCTACCAATGCAAGATTTTTCAGGCCTAGGTTATCCATTTCACTAAGGAGCTTTGGTTCTTTTTCTTGGAAAATGGTTCAAGAAATCATGACTTTAGCATTTAGTGCGTTCATTGCTCCTGAAGCCTTTTAGAGGCTCTTAGCAGAAAGACTGAAAAAACTATATTCGTATGTGCTGACTTCCGTGTGTATATATTTCCATGTGCATCTATGTTAAACTGAACACCAGCTGATACTGTGATCTCCACCTCCAATCCCAGTACTACTGGGCTGACTTCAGCCTGTCTCTTTGTTTACCTGTTAACTCACGTTCTAACAAGTATGTCAACTCCTGTTATATATCAAATTTCCTTCCTTTCCTCCCTCCATAAATCCTTTCTCCTTTCCACCTCTTTTCTCTCCCTCCTCCTCCTTGTTGTCCTTCTCTCTCTGTCTGTCTCTGTCCTTCTGTCTCTGTCTGTCTTTGTTTCTGTTCGCCCACCTCCCCCATCATTTTCCAGTACTGGAGTCTGAACTCAGGGCCTTTGCACTATTTCCTCATCCTTTTCTCCTAAGTTGCTTTATTCACCAGCTTCTCCCTCCAGAGATGTGATACTATATAGCTATAATTGAAAGGAAAAGATATTTAATTTCTCTCATGGTGTTGGGAATTCAGTCCGTGGTCATCTGGTTGTACAGCAGTCATCATGGTGGAAGGATGCAGCAAACAAAGCTGTGCAGGTCATGGTTTCTCGGGAGCAGAAAGTGGGGAATGGGCATTATCTTTGGAGCTACCAAGTATGTCCTGGGACTCTAGTGGTGAGAAAAGATGAATACAATCCTCTTGCTTCCTACTGGCTCAATGGTAAGAGGTAGGCATTTAATAGAATGACTCCTGTGTCACTAAATACAAACTATCAGACCTCTAAAATCAGATTCAGGGACTGGGGATTTAGCTCAGTGGTTCTGGTTCCTGTCTTGCAAGGGAAAGGGCCTGGGTTCAATTACCCAGTTAACCATGTACAATACTGGATGTGGAGACTCATGCCCAGCAGCAGTCAGTACCACATACCACAGTGCCGGGCGTGGTGGCTCATGCCTGTAATCCCAGCACTTGGGAGGCAGAGGCAGGAGGATTTCTGTGATGTGAGTTTGAGGCTGAGCTCAGCGCCAGCCTGAACCACAAATTGAGACCCTGTCTCAGAAAAAAAAAAAAAAAAAAAAGCAGTAGATTAGAGGATAGTGGAATAGTCTGCAGATTTCCAAGTAGGACCCTGGGGGAAGAGGTGTTTGAGCTGGGGTCAGAAGGGTGATGATTTATTTGGTGGGATGAGGTGATGTTGGGAAGGATTTCCATTTGGAGGCAAATGTATTACAAAAAACTCTTAAGGAGAAAGGACCAGTACATGCAGTTGGAGCAGAGAAAAGCTTAAAATGAATGGAAGCTAGTGAACACATGAGAGAGTGGTGGTATAGAAAAGGTAGGGAAGGGCCACCCCCCACCTGCAGGCTGCCAGTAGAGATCTCAGTCTATCTCTCACAGGGAATCTCTAACTGCTGTTTGAAACCACTGAAAGGTTTTGTACAAAACTCAGATAGTCAGAATTCAGTTTCAAAATTGTTAGTCTACATGCCCAAATGTAGACAATTACCTCGAGGTCCTGGAGCTAAAGTAGAAACAGACCCGCTAAAGAGACTGTGTAAGTGTGGGTACTAGTCTGATAACTAGTGGTTTGGACTAATGTATTTTGGAATAGATTAGAAGGACATCGTAACAATCCAGCAAAGATGAGGATGGCTTAGATGAGTGGTGCTAGAGGAGCGAGAAAGGAATGACTAGGTGGTTGATAGTTCCCTTCTTTTTCCCTTTCTTTCTTGTCATTTGAACTGCATGTCTAGGTGATTGGTACCATATATAAACCACCCAATGTCATTAGAAGCAAAGTTCTCAAGCCCACACTGGTCTTGTCGGCCCCACTTTGTAGATCAAATAGTAGTGCAGTCTTTTCAAGGGCTGAGATTTTCAACAGGAATGTCCTGTTATTTCAAGAAAGACAGCATGCTGCTGTTGGGCATGATGGTGCAGATAATTAGTCAAAGCTCCAAGGAAGCACCAGAAGAGGACCCTTGACTGAGAAGCTGCCGCAGTGGCTGGCAGCTAGCACAGCAGCAGGAGGCAGGGAGGGGACAGGCAGGCTCGGCAGATGTTCGCTGAGCTCTTCCATCTGGATGGGAACTGCTGGTTCCACTGCTCTTTCCCAGCCATGCAGGCAGCCAGGGCCAGTGATGTATCTTCATTAGGATGAGCAGAATCTTGGGCCGAGGAAAAGCAGTGAACACTCCTGTCTGTCTTGAGTCCTCTTCCTCCAGCTATGTGCATACTTGCTGTCGTTTGATAGATGTCCAGTTACTTATCTCCAAATAGAGTTCTTCTTATTCTCAACAACAGTTTTTATTAACTCTCTGGCCTTTGAACCAGTTTTCTTTTTTTCCACAGCTTTTTCTCTCTCCATAGCTTCACTCTAGTGCACATGCTTCCCCAGTTCAGTGGAAGCACATGGAGGAGGAGTTCCCTGCAGCCTTCTTCCGGAGGCCCCTCAGTGTCTGGAACAGTGTGTATGCGGAGTGGTGCATCAGACGTGCTGCAGTGAGCCACCAGATGGAGCTCATTTAATATTCACAGTTCAGCCTAGGAAGCCCATATTATTATCATCCAATTTGATGTAGGAGGAAATAAAACTAAACATTTTATGAAAAATCAAACAGATATTGATTTCAAAGTCTCATCTTTTTACTTAACCTATTTTGTCTGATTTTAATCTTTGATTTTCTCTGTATCATATCAACTGAAAAGAAGGATGAGAGAATAGTATTTACTGTTATTATTGGAACACGGGAACTAACTTTTTTCTAAGTCTATGTACGAGAGAGGGAGAAGGAGGGGGAAGGGAGGGAAGAGGAAGAAAGGGAGAGGAGATGAGAGACAGACTTTACCCTGGTCATAAGCAAGCCACGGAAAGTAGGACAGACAGGACGAGATTCGCTGAGCATTCGTGCTCCAAGTTGCCCCCCCTTTGGTTATGAAAGAACTTATGTGTCTGTGTCTCAAAGCAAAGACTTGCCAGGGTGCTCCCACTGAAGAGGAGACTGTGTCCTTTCTAAGAGTCAGTGAGAATCTGAAGATGAAAGTCTTGGAGGTTCTCAGCTGTATCCAGAGGAGTCCAAGAAGAGAAATTGTAACCCTCAGTCTTCTTTTTTTAGTAATTGGCGTGTTTATTTAATTTGCATGAATCTTTAGCAAATAGTTTGAGCAACAACAATTTAGAATAACTTTTTCAAATATAATTTTCCAATGCCATATAGTAGTTTTAGAATTTAAATATTTCACCTCAAAATCTTTCAAACAAAACAGTGATGGTGTTGAGTGTACAAAATTTTCATTTTATCTTAAAATTAGAGTATGGTAAAATAATGTTTGCCACTAGGTTTTAAATAAATCCTTAAATCTATGTGCATTGTGGAGTACATAATGAGTAATTTTAAACTTTGAAAACTCAAATCTTTATTGGTACATTATATATACTCCTCATTATCACATTCCACATTGAGAATCTGTATCAATATATGACATGACTTGATTCTCATTTTTTCCCATTCCCCTACCGACCCTACAACTCCCCTCACCATATACCTAAGCTTTGTTTCCTTTCTTCTTTGATACTGTCACATTCTTTTCCCCCTCGTTATTTAACCCTATACCCCATTTCCTTTTAAGTATTTTCTATTTCACAATATCTACTGTATGTACTAGAACTCATTTACATCTTCATTTTCTCATACCAGAGAAAACATATGATATTTATGCACTAACCCTCAGTCTTCTAAAGATGACGCTTGGGAATCACATTTCTGTCAGTCTGTGCCTCCCAAGCCAAACGTTGCGATACTGATGAGGATTTAAGCTTATAAGAAGTAATAACCACAAAATCCAGGTACTTGAACCCAGGTGTGTGGTATGATGTCTTCCTCGACAACCTAGGGTGCAGTATGTTAAATGCTTTTGCGGAGGTCATGGTTATAATAAATTTACTCTTCTACTGATAATTTCTGGGTTAGCTTGTTTGGAAAATAAAATGCTTTCCATATATGAAAAAAGGTCTAAGTTGCTGATTCTTTGAAAATTGTTAGGATGAGTACATACTTCAGAGGTTACCTTTTGTGTTGCTAATTGTAGACATTTTTCCTCCTTGTTAACAAGCACATTGTCAAATTACATGTTTTCAAGTGCACAAAATATTAAAACTAAATATGGTACATCATATACCAAAAGTGCAATTAGGATTTACTAATCTTAGATAGAAGAATGGAGTATCACAGAGAATTAATTTTGGTTACTGTATATATACTCTTCCCCAAATTTGAAAACCTTCAATAATGTTTAACTTCACTCTCTTGCCGTTAAAAACTATATATTAAACCTAATGGGGTTTGATTTTAATTAAAAATCTTTGAGTTAATTGGGTAATTCATTCTAATTTTTCAATTTTCATTGAAAGCTTGCCTTACATGCTGGCTGATTATAAGTCATACCCAGAATTTTAAAAATTTATCTTTATAAATATTCTGCTTTAGCTAAATGGGAAAATCCTAACTAAATTAAAGTGATGGCAGTTTGATTTTCAAAGCTCTGCTCTATGTTTATAGTTATCCTGTGAAGCACGGATGTGTTTTCCTTCTTCTAAGTCTCA
>PVIR01043121.1:0-11902 GCA_004026965.1 Petromus typicus | reverse complement strand
TATTCTAGATAGTAGCCCTTTGTCTGAGGAACAGCTGGTAAAGTTTTTTTTCCCACATTGTTGGTTGCCTTTTTGCATTATTGGTGGTTTCCTTTGCTGTGCAGAAGCTTTTTAAAAGAATGAGGTCCCATTTCTTGTTTTCCTCAGCCAATTCCTGTGCTATAGAGGTTTTGTTCATGAAGTCTTTCCCTAAGCCAATGTCTTCAAGAGTTTTACCTAACTTGTTTTGCAGTAGGTTTAGAATGTCTGTTTTAATATTTAGGTCTCTTATCCACTTTGATTTTAGCTTGGTACACGGTGAAAGAGTTAGACCTAGTTTTAGTCTTTGGCAAGTTAAAACCCAGTTTTTCCAGCACCATTTGTTAAAGAGGCTATCTTTCCTCCATTGAGGATTTTTGGCTCCTTTGTCAAAGATGAGGTGGCTCAGTGTATCTGGAGTAATTTCTGGATCTTCTAGTCTACTCCATTGATCCTCGGGTCTGTTACTTTGCCAATACCAAGCAGTTTTTATCACAGTGACTTTATAGTACAGTTTCAGTTTCAGAGTTGTGATACTCCCACCATGTCCCTGTTGCTTAGAATTACTTTTGCTATTCTAGGTCTTTTGTGGTTCCAGATGAAAGTTTGGATTTTTTTCTCTAGATCTGTGAAATATGCTGTTGGGATTTCAATTGGGATTGCGTTGAATATGTAGAGTAGTATTGGGAGTATAGCCATTTTGACAATATTGGTTCTTCCTACTCAGGAGCAAGGTATGTCTTTCCATTTTTTGATATCATCTTCTATCTCCTTTTTCAGAGTGCTATAGTTTTCAGAGTAGAGGTCTTTCACCTCCTTTGTTAGATTGATTCCTAGATATTTTATTTTTGGGGGTGCTATTTTGAAAGGGACTGACTCCCCAATTTCTATCTCAGTGGGTCTACTCTTTGTGTATACGAAAGCTATCGATTTTTGAACGTTGACCTTGTAACCAGCTACGCGCCTAAAACTGGCGATTAGGTACAGCAGTTTTTCAATTGAAGTTTTAAGATCCTCTAGATAGAGTATCATGTCATCAGCAAAGAGTGACAATATAACTTCTTCTTTTCCAATCTTTATTCCTTTTATTTCTTTCTCTTGCCTAATTGCTGTGGCTAATATTTCCAGAACTATATTGAACAGAGCTTGTGAGAGATTACACCCTTGTCTTGTTCCTGATCTTAGTGTGAAAGGTTTCAATTGTTGGCGATTTAGTATGATACTGGCTGATGGTTTCTCATGGATAGCTTTTAATAGTTTGAGATACAGACCATCTATTCCGATCTTCTGTAGAGTTTTGAACATAAATGGGTGTTGTATTTTGTCAAACGCTTTTTCTGCATTAATTGAGATGACCATAAGTCCAGAGGTTAATAACATCTACTTTGAAAATTTTCTCTAATTTCTCCAATAAAATGGAAAATGTAGGAAAAATGGATATATTTCTAGACACATATGATCTCCAAAAGCTGAGTAAAGAAGATATATAAATGTTAAATATCCCAATAACAATCTGTGAAATTGAAAATGTAATTAGAAACTTGCCAACAAAGAAAATCCCTGGACCTAACAGTTTTATTGCTGAATTCTATAAAACTTTTAAAGAAGAGCTAGTGCCTCTGCTTCTGAAACTCTGAAATTGAAAGGGAAGCAGTACTCTCAAACTCATTCCTGGAAGCAGCCATTACTCTTATTGCAAAAGCAGAGAAAGACCCAACCAAAAAAGAGAACTACAGGCCAATATCCGTAATGAACTTCGATGCAAAATTCTCAATAAGATACTGGCAAACAGAATTCAGAGAATTATCAAAAAGATTATACACCCTGACCAAGTTGGATTCATCCCAGGTATGCAAGGATGGATCAACATACGTAAATCAATAAATGTTATATACTATATTAGCAGGCTCAAGGACAAATATCATATCTATCATTCTATCTGTCTTTATTTTTATCTCTATCTCTATATTTAATTTTGACATAAGGTTTCACTATTTTGCCCCGTCTGGGCTGGAACTTAAAATCCCCTGCCTCAACTTGTCATAGTTCTAGAATTACAGGAATGCATCAGCATACTTGGCTAACATTCAACTTTCAATTTACAACAGTTCTTTCTTTTCTTTTGTTATTATTTTATCCTATAAATTAAAAATACATCCATTCAGATTGTTGTATCAAGTTATATCTGGGTGACTTAATAGTAAACATTTATTTCTCACATTTCTGGAAGCTGGAAGGCTCACAGACACAATGTGTGGGGGTGACCAGCTTCTGAGGCTGCTGGTAGTTGTCCTCTCACATCCTCACATGGAAGAGAGTGATTAAGATGCCTTCCTAGAATGCCGAGTGCACAGTACTAAGCCTCCATGGGTGTTCTGCCCTCGAGATCCAATTATTTTCTAATGTTATGGTAATAGTACTATATTAAATGTTAAAAATTCAACATACAAATTTGAAGGGAGGGCACAAATACTCATTCTATAACAATATACTTAATTAAAACAGACATAGGGATATCCCAAGATACAACTTGTTTTTTGAACTTAAACAAAGTCTATTTTCAAGGTGGATAATTTTCAAGGACACAAATCCTGACCCAGGTACTGAATTTAAGTGAGACGCACTCAAGTGGGATATGTGGGGCAACTTGTCAATGCACAGAAGGAAATAACAATAATAAACCAGATCTATATAAGTACCAGAGTGATTGGCAAATTGCTCATGCAGGGATTCAGGAAGGCAGACAGACACAGGTGAGCAAGTCCATAGTTCAAGCAGGAACCGATTCGTGGAGGAGATGCTCAGGGTGTGGACTAACTGATGCTTGTACTCTTCTTTTCAGTACCTGAAACACTACCTAATGCAGTTTGTGTGGAGCTATATGCAGGTATGTAATCAGGGCTCCTCTGCACTCAACACTCCCAATAAGTACATCCCCCATTATTCATAATGATCGTCATGCTAAAACGCATTTCTGAGGTTGTCATTGTAATTATGAAGCAAATCAATTGGTGGAAGATAAATAAGGTAAAATTGAAGAGAAGAGAGCTTAGCTGCAAAAGCCAAGAATGAGGCAAGAACTGGTCATTTCTTCCCATTTCCTGTCATTTGTTCTAATACTGTTGACCTTAATGTCTCTCCTATCATCTCTAATTGCAGCATATGCTTCCTCCTTCTACAGTGGCTGAATCACTCCATGTCTTCTTCCTGGATATTGCATTAGGAGGGCCAGACTACAATCCTATTCCATAATCCAGGCAGCTTTCTTGGTTATTACTCTGCCTTATTGAAACACTATATTTAAAACGTATTTTCTTTCCATTTTGAAAGAGTCATTAAAATCAAAATTTTGATAATTGCAAAATACATTGAGAGTGATGTTTTTTCTACTGCAAATTATGGTTAAATGCACCTAGAGACATCTGAAAATAGGTAGTATATGGAACTTCAAATTATTTCAAAGTAAATTAGGATGTTTTAGTCTTATGACAGTAATATGCATTGGTCATAGGCCAAATTCAAAGACAGCGTCTAAATTCTGCCCATGTTAAGAGAAGAATTCTACCTTCTTGAATAAGTTATAATGTATGTCAAGGAGGATGAGGATTTTCAGAGGTAGGTAAACTTCCACACCTTAAGTTTATCAAAAGTCATATAATTGTATTGGAAGCATGTTAATCTGAGTCTAAGAGTTTCCTTCAGATTACACACACTCTTCACACAGCAGTCATGTACACTGGAAAGAAAACTCTGAGTCTCAGGTAAGACTTCAGGTATCACCTTAATCACAAGCCCTAAACAAATGGTCACTTAATTTGTATCTCAATCCCTGACCTACAGAATCCATGAAGCAATAATGAATATTGAAAGAAGCCACTAAGTTCCTTATAATTTGTTAAGGTTAACAATGACCTTCCTGACAGAATACATGAAGTGTGAGTTTTCACAAATCATGTGTATATATGTACAAATCAATAATTACTTATTGTTATATTGAGAGATTACTCCATGTAGTAAGCTGATTAGTGGCCTTTGATAATAGGAGTTAAGAATGTGATTTTATTTGGGAAAAAAATGTCATCTTGCAGATAACATTAAGTAAAAGACCTTGAAACAAAATCATCCATGATACATTTTCTAGAAATGAGAAGATACTTAAAACATGAAGACACACAGGAATACGATATTCAAGTAGAAAAAGACACAGAGTTTGGGATAAAGTTACCACAGGGGAAATTCATGGCTATTAAAAGCTGAATACATTCTTGACTAAAACCTTCAAAGAGAGAGTGGCTTTATTGATACATTTGTTTTGGAGTTCTGGCTTCCAAAACTCTATATTAAGATTTTATAGTCATCATATACATACATACATATATATATATATATATATATATATATATATACACACACACATATATATATGTATATATGTGAGTTATATATTTTTGCATACATTTATCACAACCACCCTAAGAAACCAATATAATTTGAAATAAGTATTGTGGGTAAGGTGTTATATAAAACTAAATAGCATATAGACATTACATCCCAGGAATTCCCAATATAATATTAAACTGTGAAAGACTAATGAAGTGGCATATGAAATGGAAAATCCCCAAAGAGAAGTAGACAAAGGTAGTTCTAATTGAAAGGAGGGAATATATACTTCTTCCCAGAGTATCACATAAGGTATCCAAGAAAATAAAAATAACTTTTATTAAGATCTGATCAATAAAGATTGAGCAGTATATTTTCAGTAGAAGGGTAACACAAAGGTTAGTCAATGAAAAAAAGAAAAAAAGAAAAATCTACTCTTTTACATTAGAGCAGCCACCACCATTTGTCTGTTGTACATTATTATTATTATCTTTATCTAGCTTTTCCTTATAAAAACTTCATATATATATATACATATATAAACATATACTCACGTATATATTATATTACAGTATAATATACAATTATATAAAATATATTATAATGATATATAATTATATATTTATATATATGAATATATAATATTAATATATATTTATATATAATATTCTAAAGAAATTTCAAAGACTATATCTAGTTCTATAAACAATTTTATACAGTTACAAAAGAAAATTATTCTCCTTTCTCAAGTACCAGGCTCTATAAAGTGTCATTAATTAAAAGTTTGAAAAATTAAGTTTTGAACCATACAGCTATGAGTTCAAGTTAAGGTACAGTAAATAAAGTTAATGTAAATACACATTGATATATATATTACATATATATATATACATAAATGTATTTATTTGTATATATATTTCCTGAAACTTGTAAATTCAATTTTAGTTTTTACTTCACTATGAATTTTGTATTTGAAATGGTACCAAGGCATAATATTTGATAAGTCATATTGCAAAAGAAATTTGAGGAACAGATTTAATTACCACAAGTAACCATGATTGAAAATAAGTAAATTAGTCTTTCCATGAAAATTAAATTCTAAAAATGATTATTACTGTGGTAACAAACATGAAAGAGAAAGCAAATTGTACTGCCTGCAGTTTTATAAAACAAATGAGTGTCAGAATTAAAATAAAACTGGTCAGCAAGAAATGTTTAACGTATTTAATGGTTACATTAGTATATACAAATCTATTTTCTGACCGGATAAGGAGCAAGGTAAAACTTTGATTAGATCCCAGAATTTACTTGTATTAAACTTGTATGCCACTGGAGGAAAAGCCAAAGTTCATATAACAAAGAAAACACAAATATTTCTAAATATACTTTTAGAGTCAAATAACTGGACTTTTGTTCAGTTTCTTCTGTAATAAAATTATTAAATACACACATTCATATCTTTGTCTTGCAAACATACTTTGTAGACAGGAGAAAAGGTAATGTTTCTGCAAGAACATATATCTCAAGATTACCTTTAATAAGAGATTGACTCTTCCAAAAAAAAAACCTCCATTAAAATCTAACTAATGTTGACATGTTTTTCCCTTGAAGATTCTTCTGGAGTAGTAAACTAGTGACAAGTTTAACCAATTCACATCTCACATCAGGAACATTCTTCCTTGAATATCAACTGCAGTCCTAATCTATAGCACTATAGCTTTTAGATGCTGAAATCAAAGCACATCACCAAGGAGCCTGGACATAGTACAGACAAACAGGCCATTTTCATCCCCGCTTTCACATCTGTTTCAGCTTGGTGACACTTGGAAATAAAACTCTAATTGAATTCTCAAACATCATTTAAGAAGAGTGTATGTATTTTTAGTGTTTTTTGAGACAATATGGAAAGCAGTTCATAATGAGTAAACAACCACACTTTCTTATGTTACTTTTCACCCTTTACTCTGTTCTAAAGTCCGATTGCAATTATAGATGCTCTGACAGTTTGTCTTTGTGTCTCTTTAAAACTCTCAGGTGGAGGGGGAAAAATGATGAGATTGTAACAAAAAAGTAAAGAAACAAATTTTATGTATATGGAGGAGTGGTAGGGTGGGTAGGGCTATGGGAAAAAATGAGAATTAAGTTATGTCATACTGGTACAAATCCCAATTATGAAGTGCAATCATGATATGTATATGTAATGTACCAATAAAGATAAAAAAAAAAACTCTCTTGTCTCCTGCAGTTTGGTGAAATAATTCTTTTCCTTGGTGAGTTTCATTTTATTACAGTTTTCCAGGTTATTTGTTTGTTTGTTTGTTTGCTTGTTTGTTTAATTATTGGTCTCTCTTTGTAGTTCAGGCTAGCCCTGAGCTCATTCTGTAGCTTAGGATTCGAATTCAGAACAATCCTCCTACCTCCTCCTCCTGAGTGCTAGGATTGCAGGTGTGAGCCACCATGCTTGGCACTGTAGTATGTGAAACTGATTACTGGTCAGCTGCAGTCACCATGTCCAGCCTTGCTGTTGCATGTCGTTGCTGGTGATCAAACCCAGGACCTTGTACTTTCAAGGCAGGCACCGGAACCACTGAGCTAAATTCCCGACCCAGACAATTTATGTTTAAAAGTACGTCACCATGTACATTTTATTTTCCACATTCCATTTCAAATCTCTCTGGATTTTTATTTTTTTTAATATGGTCTCAGAAAACTATACCACTTAGCACAACAGTACTAATGTCCCTGTTTCTTAAATTTTGAGAAACTGAGCACAGTACTTGAACTGTAAACATATTTTTCATGATGCATACATACCTGTGTGGGAGGTTATTTATTGATGTTAGCCTGAATTCTCTAAAGTCCTATTGTTGAATTTGGGGTCAGGAAAACAGTCTCATGCAGTTGGAGATGACAGAGACTTGCATTAAAAGAAATAAATGCTCTCCCACACACCCATTCTTATAGGTGGGAAAATCTAGTTTTTATCCTCAGTGGACATTTTTCCATTTAAAAAAAGGTCACAGAACACTTTTTAGAGCCTCATATAGTTTTGGTTTTTTTTCTTTTTATCTTTATTGTAGTTCTAGAAATTGAACCTAAAGTGTGCCAAGTTACACCCTAGACATGAAAATATTTCATCCTTTTATGACGCTATTGTGGTCTAGATGTTCCCTCACAGCCTTATGTGGTCACAGGCTTAATCTAGAGTGTGAAAGCTTTAGTTGGCTCATGACACAATGCTAAAATCAACGTTACTAGGATTAAGGATTTGCAAGCTACCAGCACTCAGTACTCTGAGTAAAATGAAAAGGACAGGGAGATGCTGTTAAGGTCACGTGTTATCTTTCCTGCCTTGTGCGTGCCATGTTGTTTCTCCACTGTGAGGCCCGTTTGCCATCCCTGCCTTGGCTGCAGCCAATTATAGACTAAAACTTCTATTTACTGTAAGCTAAATAAACTTTTTCCTCTTTAACTATGGTGTTGAGTATTTTGTCTCAGCAACATGAGAAAATTAACTAACAAATTAATTAATACATTAAACCTGCACAGAGTTCTCCAAAAACAGCTTCTCCAAAATATATAGATTATAATTATGATAGGATTTCTTAGAGCTTTGAATCAAAACTTTGTGGCACAACTCTGAATGTTTGTGTTTTCAGGAAAAGGTCACATGATTTAAAGACTACTGGAAACTGCAAATTATGACTATAATTTATATACTTTTGTCTACTTTCTACAACTTTTGTATATGTTTATGTATATTTAATCTTAACCCTTTCTGGTTCTTTTCTCTTTTCATGATTTTTTTTTTTTTTTTTAGGTTTTTTGAGACAAGGTCTCTCTTTGTGGTTCAGGCTGGCCCTGAGCTCAGCCTCCAACTCACGTCATAGCAATCCTCCTGCCTCTGCCTCCCAAGTGCTGGGATTACAGGCATGAGCCACCATGCCCAGCACTGTGGTATGTGGTACTGATTGCTGCTGGGCGTGAGTCTCCACACCCAGTATAGGTATGTGGTTACCAGGGATCGAACCTGGGTCCTTGCGCTTGCAAGACAGGTGCTGGAACCACTGAGCTAAATCCGCAGCCCCACTCTTTTCATGATTTTATGGCATAAAACCAAGGATGTTTTGCCACTAACCTATGCCCCTTGTCTGTTTCATGTTTTCTTTTGGGACAAAGTCTCACTAAGTTGTCCTGATTAGCTCTGGACTTGTAGTCCTTCTGCCTCAGTCTCCTAAGTGGCTGGGATTACATGCCTGCACTACTATGCCTAATATGCCTAAGGGCCTTGATATACATAGAGTACCTAATATATATACTACCCTAATTCTAGAAGTGAGAACATAAAGTTCCAGGGCACTTGGAATATGTGCAAGGAAAACATTCTGTGTCCACATCAGGTTTAGTCTATAAATATTAGACTTTGATAGCTAACAAAACCCAGGCCTTTTGAAGAATTGAAAAATGTACAACTTTGCAGAACTAAATTTAACTTGCAGAAAGTACTATCTTAATAAAACTGTGAATATTTTTATTCAAATATGTGTACATGAATTATAGACAGCATACCTCTACTTTTTAAATTTATAATTAATAAATTTGATTTCTTAAAAAAATTTGACAAGCTGGGAAATGTAGAAATATGTGCACAATATGAATAAATCACACATTAAATATGCAATATTTGTATTATAAGATTTATGCATAGTTATGAAACAATGAATGAGAAATATTAGAAATGGAACAACATTTGGAAAATTAAATATATCATGAAAGTGTCACTTAAAATCTGTGATAAGTCCGTTTTTCCGTTTCTTTGTATGTGTTATGTGTGCGGCTCAGAGCCACATACCTGCTACGAACTCAGCCCAAGATGATGACCTTTAATGTAAAAATCTTAGAATTTTTTAAAAATATAATTTAACTAAACTCTTGTGTTTACCCATGTGCAAATACATGGATCACAGAAGCCTAAAATAAAAGATTCAGTTTTTGAAAAAATACTATCAAAACATCTCATGTATAGAATGTGCTTTCAGTACACAGAATAAGCAAATCAGTCACATATATAGAACATTTAATACAGTGTTCAAATGTAAGTCACTGAAATGCCACATAGTTAACAAAGAATTCACCCACCTCAGTATGAACAGGAAGAACGCAATGTTAACAGCAAAGTACATGGGATCTCAACTTGTTCTCTCAGATTCACTTCGTGTTCTTTTCATGATTTTAGGCCCAGGGATGATTGCTAAAAGGTCCTGATACACTGATAGACTTCAATTTCATGGTCTTTAGCCTCTGAAGAAGGTAATGAAGAAAGATAATTCCCCACCTCACTAATCTCTCTGCTATGGTGCCATTCATTGTGTCTCTGTGCTAAAAAACTCAGTTCTTGCCAGGAAGCTCTCCATGTGGGCTGGGGCTCCTTCATCTCTCAGGGACTAATGCTTGTAAGAGTTATCTTCTGTTTATGACTCATTGAGTGCTGTATTATCTATTGCTAGTTACCTTAAACTAATATTCCCTCCAAATGTGTTCCAGAGACCTCTGTAGAACTCGTGACCCTTTCAGGGGACAAATGAGATGCCACCTTCTCCATGATATTAAGGAGCTACTTATTTTTTCTGAAGTAGGTTAGAATGCACAGCAAATATACAAGTATGTTCTACTAAGCCAAACTTTAGGATTTCCATGGCTATTAAACAATGCAGTATTTTTTTTTTCCTGATTTTGACTGGGAGAACATATTCACTTCTCATAATTTATGTTTGTATGTTAGCATGTCAAATTTTATTAATGCTTTTAAAATAAACATTACTAAATCCTCAGTTTTATATTTAGCATTAAATATTTATAGATAAAACATATCAATAAAAATCATAAAATGTTTAAATATTTAACAGTCTGAAATTCAAAAATTTTAAAAATCTTGTCTAAATACTTTTTTAAATTTTTGGTACATTAGGAATACATATCGTCATCGCATTCAACATTGAGGGTTTGTACCAGTATATGACCTGAGTTGATTCTCATTTTTCCCCTTTCCTTCCACCCTGCAAACCCCCACCCCCTATACACATTAGCTTTATTTCCTTTTTTCTTTATTACTCTCATATTCTTTTTCCCCTCATTATTTACTCCTATACCCTCTTTCCTTTTAAATATTTTCTGTTTCACAACATCAACTATACATATTACAACTCATTTACAACTTCATTTTCTCACACCAGAGAAAAGATAAAATATTTACATGTATGACCTACTGATTTCACTTATGAGGATGTACTGAAGGTACATCCACTTCAGTATGAATGATTCAGTCTTATCATTTTTAATGGCAGAGTAATAGTCTACTCTATAAAAGAACTACATCTTCTTCATCCAGTCTCCAGTTGATGGACATTTTGGTTGTTTCCAACATTTAGTGATCACAAATTGAGCTGCTATAAACATGGTGCACATAAGTCGCTGTCATATGAATCTTTTAATTTTTTGTGTGTATATACCCAGCAGAGCAATGGCTGGGTCAAATAGGACTTCCAATCCTAGCTTTTTGAGAATAAAACAGAATAAACAGTCAGTTTTCTAAGTAGTCTTTTTTTCACGTCTTTGTAATTTCCCACAGTTGAATGGGTCAAGTATTTTTAATCAAGTCTCTGTGTGATACAGTTAGATTTTACAAAAAAGATAAATATCATTAATATGTTTCAGTATACTTACAGAAAATATGATACAATATTTTCTTCTGATATTTTTGGAAGATTTAAACCACTGCATTCTTATCTTAGAGTACAAAGAAGAAAATATTTTCTTTCTTTTTAAACTATAAGTTGTTTACAAAATTCAAGATCAATATTTTAAGATCTCTTATAAATGGAGATGTAAAAAGTTTATGAGACAATATTTCAAAGCTAGGAATCTATCCTACAGACAAAAATTTTGAGTATCTAAAATGTATTTATGAGGATATTAATTATAGAATTATTTGCAACAGCAAAAATGACAGTAAAAGCACAAAGTAAAGACATGAGTGTTCTTTTTTTTTAAAAAAAATTAATCTTTATTGGTACATTACATATACACATCATGATTGCACTCCATAATGGGAATTTGTACCAGTATAAGACACAACTTAATTCTCATTTTTTCCCATAGCCCTACCCACCCTACCGCCCCCCCATATACATAAAATTTGTTTCCTTATTTTTTTTGTTACAATCAAGACATGAGTGTTCTTCAAAAGGAAATAAAAGCCTCAAAAAAGGGAAAATAAGATAAGGACTGAAGATGTAGTTGCTGGAGTGGTAGATTACCTGCCAAGTGTGCACAAGACCCTGAGTTTGACCTCCAGAGCTAAAAATAAAAATTTCAAAAACATAGCATTTAGCAATCCATGTGTTTGTTGAAGAAAATGAACACAATATGATTCTGTGTATATTTTGCCTTGAACAAAATTCCTATGACATATTAAGAAAAAGATGCAAGGTACAAATAACACACT
>PVIR01043120.1:0-11904 GCA_004026965.1 Petromus typicus | reverse complement strand
ACTTATCATTTTTTATGGCAGAGTAGTACTCCATTCTGTAGAAGAACCACAGCTTTTTTATCCAGTCTCCAGTTGATGGACACTTGGGTTGTTTCCAAGATGTAGCAATCACAAACTGGGCTGCTATAAACATGGGTGCACATATGTCACTGTGATAAGAGTCTTTTAATTCTTGTGTGTATATACCTAGCAGGGCAATCAGTACACCAAATTTGAGCCCAGCCTATGTAACTTATAAGGTTCCCCCCAACTTTTCTCCTCCTTGCCACATATCAAAATAAAGATCAAAAACTAGTATATATAGCTTAGTGGTGGAGTGCTTTCCTAGCACACGGCAAGCTCTGTGGGTTCTATCCCTAGTATTGAATCAAAACATCCATGCCCTTTTCTTCCTGAAAAATGCACACACACATGAACATTGCCTATAAATTAGGGCATTACCTTGTCTAGTTAGGGACTCTATTCCACACAAAGTGTTAACTTCACTTTACTGCCTCAGGCTCAAATTCTGTACTGTACTAAGTATTGAGTTATAATAGGGCATCGATGGAGGGGAAGGAAAGCCTTTAAAAACTAATTCTGTGCCCCCAGCAACTCAGTTTGTAATAGCTAAATCTTGGAAATAGCCCAATTACCCACTAACTAGAGACTAGAAAAAAATGTGTGTGTATTTTTTTAAAAAATAAAATGGAGTATTACTCCTCCATAGAGAATGATAAATTAAAGACATTAATACTTAAATGGATGCACCTTGAGGCCATACTCATAAGTGAAATAAATAGGACAGAGATGTGTAAATACTACATCACTTCTCTAGTATGAGAAACTGAAGGTACAAATGAGGTCCAGAAGGTATGATAGGTACTGTGAAATAGAAGATTTTCAAAGGGAAAAGGGAAACGAGAGGGGGCAGGGGAAAGTAAAGAAGGGAAAGAAAAAATGTGATGATATAAAAAAAGGAAAAAAAGCTTATATAGATAGGAGGTGGAGGATGAAGGGAGGAAAGGGGAAGGGGAAAAAAGAGAATCCAGATACATCACATACAGGTACAAATTCTCAATGAGCAATGTGATCATAATGTATTCCTACTAATAAATTCAATAAATGGGGAAAAAAAATAAAGCTTTGCATCCTGGGTTCTATCCTCAGAACCCACCAAACAACAACAAAAAAACTAACTTTGCTTTCACAACAAAATAACTTAGGTTTTTCTTTCCCCAAAGATATAAATAATACACGGTCACTTTAAAGGATTCAAATTAACACAAAAAAAGGAGAGAGTAAAAGAAAATTACCTGTGGGGAATATGAGACCCTCAAGGAGTAAAGGCAGAGTGTGGCGGGTTTCTTTCCAGAATAATAAAAATGTTTTCAATTTGACAGTAGTGATGGACACACAACTCTGAATATCCCAAGAGTAACTTGTTTACACATTTTATTTTCTGTTTGTTTACACATTTTAAAATTGTGTATGGTAAGTTGGGTGTGACGCCCAGTATGTAAGCCCACTAGTCTGAGAGGCTAAGGCAGGAGGACTGCAAGTTTGAGCCTAACCTAGGCAATTTAGCAACCTAGCAAGATCCTGTTTCAAACTTTTAAAATTTTTTAAAGGGTTGAGGATGTTACTCAGTGTGAAAGTCCTGAGCTCAAATCCCCAGTACCCCCAACAACCCTACAAAAGAGTATTATATGTGAATTAACTCTCAATAAAACTGATTCCAAAAAATCACATGAAATTTTAAAACAGCATAAACATTTTGGCGTTCTTTTTTCCATAGATGATTATTTGAATAGATATATACACAGTGTTTTTATTGTGGACATT
Organism: Petromus typicus; assembly: GCA_004026965.1. Taxonomy (NCBI): domain Eukaryota; kingdom Metazoa; phylum Chordata; class Mammalia; order Rodentia; family Petromuridae; genus Petromus; species Petromus typicus. Next base: position 10,080 of record PVIR01043120.1, on the reverse strand, counting down.
TGGGGGAGGGGTCTTGCTATATTTTCTGGGCTGGACTAAAATCTTATCATCCAGCCAATGCCTCCCACGTAGCTGGGATTATAAGCATGTGTCATCTTGCTTGGCAATTTTAAGTCTTTTTTGGTAGGATGAAAGACGCTTATTCTCCCATTTGGCTTTTCCATTACATAGTTCAAAGAGGTCCAAAGATAATGTTTACAAATAGGAATATTACTTAAGGTAGTTGAAACAGAAAAGATTTCTTCAAAAATTAAAAGAAAATAATCAATTTGAAAAAATACAAATAGTAACACAAGAACATGTAAAAGTAATCTGAAGCTATGGTATAAATGATAAAGCCTGGAAAATAGCTTTAGACTAAAGGCAATGGAAATAATATTTTCATGCATGTACATACTAATAGGGTGACTACTACGAGCCAGGTAGGGTTACTTAGTGATACAAATGTAATCAGTGATGCCTGTCTAGACAGAGGCAGCAAATTAGCAAATGATTACAAGTCAGCATGAGTTAATACTGTATGTTCTATGAATAATGATGGCACAGACTAGGGGAATAGAAAAGGGTGTAGAATGAGAATGAGGCTTCCTGAAGATGAGCTGTACTGCCAAAAGCACTAATGTTCTTCAACTGATAGCTGCCTCAGGTACTGTATTTATAACTACTCAATGTGGATAGATTTCATAGTCTTAGGACTGCTACAGATACCTACCTCCCGTGTATATTGTAAGGTAGATTCTCCATAAATAACTGTCCCCAAAGATACAAACATTACAAAGCTGGTTTCCAAGACTGTTTCAATTTTCTTACAATAGTGCATAGATATGGTTTTCCTATCTTTAGCCAAGGATAACTGGAAATTCTAATTTTAAAAATACCTATTTATGGCTTTTTACCCATTGATCTACTGGATCTTTCCTCAAATCCTTGTAAGTTCTTTATATAATAAGGAATTAAATGTTTGCTTGTCCTTTAAAAAAAGGACTACTGAGATTCAACTCACATACCATAAAGTTTTTCATTTTGATGTGTGTAATTCAGTGGCTGTTAGGATATTCATACAGATATGCAACCATCAGCACTATTTAATTCCAGGACATTTTCATCACTCCAAAAAGAAACTCTCACTCATGAATCACTTTCTTTTCAAACAAAGCCTCTAGCCTTAGGCAACCACAAATTTTTCTCTTTCAATAGATTTATTCTTGTCCTTTTTGTACAGTTTTTTTTAAAATCATACTTTCCATTTTAACAGAGTTAAAATTTTGTTTTGCTTTGTTTTAGGTTTTTTGAAACAGGGTCTCGCTTTTGTGGTTTAGGCTGGCCCTGAGCTCAGCCTCAAACTCATATCACAATCCTCCTGCCTCTGCCTCCCAAGTGCTGGGATTACAGGCGAGAGCCACCACGCCCGGCACTGTGGTATGTGGTACTGGTTGCTGCTGGGTGTGGGTCTCCACACCCAGTATTGTTATGTGGTTACCAGGGAATCGAACCCAGGCCCTTGCGTTGCAAGAAAGGCGCTGGAACCACTGAACTAACTCCCCGGCCCAAAAATTTTATTTTGTTTTGTGAGTGTATGGTACTGAGGACAAACCTAAGAACACTTATTTTGGAGGGGGCAGTACTAGGGAATGAGCCCAGGGATATTCTGCCACTGAGTTACATCTATTTTATTTATTTATTTATTTTTTATTTATTTTTGTGGTACTGGGGATCAAACTCAAGACTTTATGTTTGCCAGGCACATGCAGCCCCAATAAACTACCTCCCCAGCCTGTCAGCCCTTTTATTTTTAACTTGTTTTTTTCTTTATTTTGTTGGTGGGGGTGACTGAATTTAGCACCTTCACACTGCCCTCCTGCCCCCTTCCCTGCACTGCTTTTTTTAAAGTCAAGATTTTGCTAAGTTGCCCAGGTTAGGCTTGAACTTGTGATCCTCTTGTCCTAGCCTCTAAAAATGTTGGGGTTATAGGTGCACACCACGATGTGTGGCTCTTATTTTCTAAACTGAATCTAGCTAAATTGCCTAGACTAACCTAAAACACTTCTTCCTCCTGCCTCAGCCTTCAGAGTGCTGGGATTACAGGTATAAGTCAGCAGGCACATCCACAGAGTTGTGGTTTATATGTATGAATAAGCTTAAGATTTTTAGGAAATCAAAAGCATTGATCTTTCTTTTTTGATTTCTCCATCTAGAGACTAAAAGTTGTGTCTCTCTGCTGCATTCTCCAAATTTCTTTGTGGTTCATTAATTCTTTTCTCAGCTGTTTCTGCTATACAAGTCACACACTGAGTTTTTTCACCTTTGTATTTTACCTTTGTGTTTTTATTAGAACACTGTCACACATATTAATTACACTCATCATAGGGAATTTGTACATAATATATCTTGATTCTTTTTTCTCCACTCCTTTCTCTTACTTTTCCTCTGCCCACTTATAAAAACTTTGTTTCTATTTTTTCTTCCTATTGTTTTTTGCCCATTACTCTTCCTCCCTTCCCTGTCCCCTTGTTCCACACACTGAGTTTTTAGTTTATTGTTTTACTTTTTTTTGAGATAGGGTCTTGCTTTGTAGTTCAGGCTGGCCCTGAGCGCAGCCTCAAACTCATATCACAGCAATCCTCCTGCCTCTGCCTCCCAAGTGCTGGGATTACAGGTATGAGCCATCACACTGTAATACCAAAAAGCACTGTGGTATGTGGTACTGAATGCTAGTGGGCATGAGTCACCATGCCCATTGTTGTATGTGGTTACCAGGATTGAACTCGAACTTGGAACCTTGCACTTGCAAGGCAGACGCTGGAACCACTGAGCTAAATCCCCGGCCCTGTTAGACCATTTTTTGTTGCTTCTTATTCCCTAAAGACATTTTCAAGCTTACTTGTATTTCCTTAGATACAGTAATAAGCATGTATATTTCATAATTTTTGTGCAACAATTCTAGTATCTGAAGTCCCCTGGGACCTTGTTTCATAGGTTATTATGTGACTATATACTCATTACTAGGTTTAAATAATTACTATAGAAGAAGGAAGGAATGGGAACTTATGGGTTACTTGTTACAGTATGTTTATGATAATGAAAAGCTTCAAAAAACAGTGGTGATGTGTTACTTAGTGTTGGAGGGTTTTCTGCTTGACTCTTACTTCCAGGTGGACCTGGGCTTTCATTTCTGTAACTTGCCCTTCAAGGTCTTAAACCTGCAAGCTAAGGTGATGCAAACATCTCAAGATAAATGTGGGTTCTTACGCCAAGTTATTTCTTAGAGTTCTGGTAATTCCTTGCTTTTTCATTCACTCTTTATTGTTTTTATGGTATTTTAAATAAATTACCCTATGTATAATAGCTGTTTTTAGTTGAGCTGTCTCATCTTTACTGAAAATGTAAGGCAGAAATCTATTTCCTTCTAGATTTTTATAGTCTGAATTGAAGATGAAAGGTTTTAATCCTCCTAACATATATGGTGGACATTAAGGCTGTTTGCTGTAAAGAAAGAGCACATCAGATTTTTCATATATAAATTCTGTCATTCTGACAGAAATACCTTCACTCTTTCATCCATCTATTGTTTCACTTAGCTTAATTTGAATTGAATTTCTTTTCACCTTTTCACATACAACACTTGACCCACTGACTTAACTGATCCTCTCAGCAGCCTAATAAGTGTTACATGTAGCAGCCCCTAACACATGCTGGCCAGAGAGCAAGCCCACTGTGCCACTGCAGAGCCGGCTAACAGTGGAACAAGGCTGCTCTAGGAGCTGTCATTTTCCTTGTCGGTCCCCTGTCAGGAATAGCATCTGGACAGACACATGCTGCATGAAATGTGGCTGCTGATTTAACCATTTGGTTGCTGAACTACAAGACAGGAAATAATGGATATGTTCAATTCTGTCTAATTAGTATGCTCTGACTTAATAACTTTGCAAACTGAATCACTTTACAGACTAAATATAGAAAAGTTATTATTATGGTCTGGTTTCTAAGCAACCATTTCATTAAGAAAAGCACCACTTGGGAAAAACATCTGTTTGTCAGTAAGGTTTCTGCTGTCATCATATAATTTTGTGATGAAAAAGCCATGGTCACTCTGTGCTTTAGTAATCCCTAGTTGTGAAAAGGTCACCAGGGGGGACTACAACAGAGGGAGCCATCTGTTTCAATCTGTACTAGGCCCTGAACCTCGTTATCATGAAACAATTCAGCTTCCTTTAACAGCTCTATAATTTAAAAAACATTTTCTCCTGATTATAAAAGCAACACACGTTCATACTTAAAAATGTAAAAAGCCTTAGGAGAAAAGGACAAAGAGGAAACAGGAATCACCTGAGGGTTTTTTGTCTTTTTTTTTTCTTTTTGTAGTTGTTTGAGACAAGGTAGTTCAGGCTGGCCCTGAACTCACTATGGATCCCAAGTTAGCTTCAAATTCACAGCAATCCTCTGCCTCTGCCTCCTGAGTGCTAGTATTACAGATGCGAGCTACCACACCAGCACTAAGGTATGTGGTACTGTGGATCGAACTCAGGACTTTGTGCTTGCCAGGCAGATACTGGAACCACTGAGCTAAATCCCCAGGCCCTTCACCTGAGTTTTTGATGCCTTCAGTTAGACCTCATTTAAAACAAATTCTACTGCTTAAAAAAATATTTGAAAACTATTGGCCTAAAATGTCTCTGTAAGGTTTTACCTTTTCATCTGTAATTACAATGTTTCTCACAATGGTTTGGGGCTGTGTATTGGACAACTAAATTTAAAGATTTGTCAGACATCCAAACAGTCTCATTGTATTTCATGAAAAGAGGCTCTAGAAAGACCACATTTTTTAAGCAGCAGAATCTTATTTTTACATGAAATCTTGAGAGAGGGCTCAGTGAAAGAAAAGCAGGGCCAGCTGGTTAGAACGGGGGTCCATGGTTCTCTGAGGCTGCTCAGCCCACCCTCTCCTCGCTGCTCCTGAGGGTCCTGGAGAACACAGGCATTTAGGCAGCCCTTGCTGTCCGCTGCACCTGCTGTGTGGCTCTCCCTGCATACGGTCTGTGATGTCTTCCCTCCCGCTTTACCAAGTGAAAAGCCCAGCTTCCAGCTGATGGGTCACTTCAGGTCACCGCTTCGTTTCCGTCTCTGTCAGGTGAAATCTTCCAAATCAAGCTCTGCAGCACTCTGTGCCTTCTCTCCAGAGGACTCGTCAAGGCCACATTTTTATTTGATTAATATTGCCTCTTCCAACTACAAACTCCACGAAGGCAGGGCATGCTGATCCTTCTCAGCACCGAACCTACCTCACACATAATACCGCTCAATAAATATTTGTTAAATGAATACATAAATATTTAAAATTTTTAAGGAAAAAAGTGATCAAATAATTTTAGCCAGTTGTAGTGACAACTCTATCATATTCTCAGGATTTAAGGGGCTGAGACAGGAGCATCACTGTGAGTTCCAGGCTATGTTACCTTGTAAAACAAATAATAATAACAACACTTATGTATAATTTTTTTCCTGGCTCAGTTTTGTATCTAGACAGGTTTCAAAGAAGAATTTGACAATTTCTTCTCTTTGTGTTATAGAGACTTACTTTACCTTTCCGTGTTAGCTTCTGAAAGCACTGTATCAGCCTTAAGAGAACACAGGCAAAGGTGATACACTTTTTATCGCTATCTGAAGTCAGATTTATTAGTAAGGAAAAACGAAAGCTGGACACAAAATGCCTTCTTAGGGTTGGTGATGAGATGGAAAGGGGTGGCTGAGTGATACAGAGCTTGCCTAGTATGTACCAGGATCTGGGATTAATCCCTAGGACTGCCAATAAGTAAGTAAGAGAAGAAAAGGAAGAAGTGAAGGAAGAAGGGAAAGGTTGGAAAAGAAGGAAGAAAGGAAAGAAAAAAATCAAACCCTAGCAATCATACCCTGCCAGGTGGATGGAGAGTCGACCTAATTAATCTTCGGTACCTTAATGTCTGCCATCCTTACCCTAAGGCTTGATTCGTTCCCAACCTACCTACCTCCTTAGGGAATGCCGATACCACAAGGTCAGGAAGAAAAAGGAAGTATCAAAGTCTAATGAAAAACTCTAAAAAACGAATTGCCAAACTGAACAGACACCAGGTAAGTGTACTTTCCCACCACCGCCCAAGATCCGACATGACTAGAGAAGAGGAAACTGATATTTCATTGAGTTAAAAATGTTAAACTTATGATTCAGCAACAAAAGGAACTATGTCAGGGTTAATAAAAAATATAATTGGGCTTATTAAGTATGTGAGTAACTTCAGTGGATCATCTTAATCATACCTGGTGAGATTAGGAATTTTAATTTGTATATGAAATGAGGAGTAATGCAAGATACTTGGTTCTAAGTGTGGGAAATAAAAAGAACAAGACACCTCTCCAGCTGTTACCTCAGGCTGGCTCTAGTGAACGTGATAGGTCCCCAAGAGTCAGAACGGGGTGCTTGTTCTACGTCAAGAAGTGAGTTTTACTCCTGTACTCCCTCACTATCCAGTGCCCTTTCACTCAATTTCACATTCTAACTTTACTAAACAAAGGTGGCTCTAGGGCAAAATTTAAATAGCTGTTCTGCAGGAAGTCACTTCTTGACTCTTTAAAAGCTTATAAAAGTAGGAATTTAAGCAACTGACTGTTTACCACAAGGTATCTCACAACCGCCAGCTTGGTAAAAGAATCCTGCCTTTGTGAGAGTTGGTCTATGGTTATAGGAAGTGAAGGACTTGAAAGAAGTCCTGGAAATGATGACATTAATATCATTCCTAGCTGAAAATGTCAAGATCTACTGGTTCCATGGCTTCATTTTCCTGTCTGTAAGAGCAGAAGCCATGGTGACTAGAGAAAGGTGAGACTGGAATGGAGGAAAGTGCAGAGCTGTTTAAGAGCTTTGGTTTTGGAGTTGAACCCAGATTCTATCACTTATTGATTGGGTAAGTAACAAGCTCTGGGCCTCGATTTCTTTGTCTGAAAAATATGGAGATAAAAATACTGATCCTCATAGGGTTGTACTGAGAAGTAAACGAGGTAACGTAAGTTACATGTGATATATGCATGGCACTTAAGTTGTAAGTGAAATAAAATAAGTCATGATCATTAATAAGCATGATTCTGGGCCAGGGATTTAGCTCAGTAGCTCCAGCACCTGCCTTACAAGCACAAGGGCCTAGGGTCGATCCTGGTAACCACATACAACAATATCAGCTATAGAGACTCATGCCCACCAGCAATCAGTACCACATACTACAGTGCTGGGCATGGTGGCTCAAGCCTGTAATCCCAGCACCTGGGAGGCAGAGGCAGGAGGATTTCTGAGTTCATGGCTGAGTTCAGGACCAGCCTGAACTACACAGCAAGACACTGTCTCAAAAAAAAAAAAAGCTGATTCTTTCACATTCAAGACGGCTGCCCCGTCACCAAGCCATCACCCAGGGGCTACCAACTCTCATGCTCCCTGGAACCACATAGAAAGCCCAGCTGGCTTCCCGTGGCATCCTGACAACTTCCAGCTCTCACCTGTGTGCCACCTTCCTCTATTGGCAACTTGAACTGCTGACCTTCCTTTAACCTTGCCCCCATCTTGGACATTGTCCTGCCTTTTTGCTGCAGCCTTGCCCTCTCACTGTATCTCCACATGTCCAAATCCTGCCTGTCCATCCTTCATACTCACAAGAAATCCAGGAAAACTATGGTTCTGAATTTTTTAAATTTATTTTTCATAGTATCATGTCATTTATTATAAGTGTCTTTACAGGGGCTAGGGAGTTAGCTCAGTGGTTCCAGCGCCTGTCTTGCAAACATAAGGACCCGGGTTCAATCTCCCAGTAACCACATACCATACTGGATGTGCAGACTCACACCCAGCAGCAACCAGTACCACATACCACAGTGCCGGGCATGGTGGCTCCTGCCTGTAATCCCAGCACTCGGGAGGCAGAGGCAGAAGGATTGCTGTGATGTGAGTTGGAGGCTGAGCTCAGGGCCAGCCTGAACCACAAAGCGAGACCCTGTCTCAAAAAACCTAAAAAAAAAAAAAAAAAAAGTGTCTTCACAAAGTTATGTAATGATCATTACTGTTTAATTCTAAAACGTTCCTCTCCTCAAAAAGAAACCTCACAACCACAAGCATACACCATTCCACTCCCTGTCCCCTAGAAACCACTGCTCTATTTTTTTTTCCTGAGTCATGGTTTCCCTCTGTAGCCTTGGCTGACCTTGAGGTCCTGATCGTCCTGCCTATGGCCTCCTTAGCGCCAGAATTACAGGTGTGTACTACCACACCCAGCTCTCCTTTTGATATCTGTATATATATTTGCCTATTCTGGATAAATATATCCAGAATATATATATATATAGAAAGCATACAATATATGACCTTTTGTGCCTGGATTCTTTCATGTACTACATCTTTAAGATTCATCTATTTTGTAAGATGAAGTAATAGTACCATCCTTTTCATTACCAAATATTCCACTATATAAATGTATCAGATTTACCTATCCATTCATTCAGGTGATATTTTGACTTTTCCTACTTCAAGGGTATTATAAATAATGATATATAATCTTTTGTATAGACATATGTGTACAGTTCTCCAAAAGTGGAATTTGAATTGAATTGGTCATATAACTATATTTACCTTTTTGACAACTATCAGTCTATTTTCCAAAGCAACTGCACTTTTTTTTTTTTGAGATAGGGTTTTGCCAAATAGTTCAGGCTGCCCTTGAACCGACTATGTAGCCCAGGCTGGTCTTGAATTCAATTGTGATTCTCCAGACTCAGCCTCTCAAATGCTGGGGTTACAGATGTGTGTCCCTACACCTGGCTCCAATTTTACATTTCTACTAGTAATATATGAAGCTTCTGATTTTTTCTACAACCTTATAATTTGTATCAGTATTTCAAAATAAGTTTTTAAAAATATCATTGACTAGCACCAGAACTACAACAAATCTCAAGAATTCTATATAGAAAGATACTTATTTCTCTAATCCATAATCTATGTTGCAATTTGAAAGTATTTACCAAAGTTGAAAACTTAATCACCAGTACTACTTTTTGAGAGGTGAGACTCTTAAGAGGTGATTCATGAGGATTTGTGTGTGGCCATCACCCTGGACAAGCTGATCTCGTCTGATTATGAGGATTCTGCCCTTACAAATGGGTGAACACCTTTATTGTGGGAGTGCAGAGTGGCTTCCTAAAAGGGATATGTTCAGCCTTCCTCTCTACCAGCTGTCTTTCTAACTCTCCCCACGCCTTTCTTTGTCCCCACTTTCTGCCTTGGCCAAATATGGATGCTTCAGCCTTGAACTCCTCCACCTCCAGAACTTTAAAAGAAAGAAATCTCTGTCCTTTGTAAAGGACAGCTATTCTGATAAGGCCCCAACTATTCTGATACAGCAGAATAAACAGACTAACATACTAAACTGCATAAATGCCAGTACTGATTACAGAAGCCTTTCCAGATCCTCCTAAAATAATACTGATACCTTCAGTGATGAAACACTGATTGTCATCAGCAGGAAGAAGAGCAGGCAGTGTGAGGTAGGAAGATGAGTTTCAAAGATACACATAGAGGTTGCTTAAAAATTGATAACCTGGGTGGCCAGGGATTTAGCTCAGTGGTTCCGGTGCCTGCACTGCAAGCACAAGAGCCTAGGTTTGATCCCTGGTAACCACATAGAACAATCTGGGCATGGTGACTCATGCCCACCAGCAATCAGTACCACATACCACAGTGCTGGGCATGGTGGGTCATGCCTGTAATCCCAGCACTAGGGAGACAAAAGGCAGAGGAATTGCTGAATTCAGGGCTGAGTTCAGGACCAGCCTAAACTACAATTCTTGAACTTGTCTCAAAAAACCAAAAATACGGGCCGGGGAGTTAGCTCAGTGGTTCCGGCGCCTGTCTCGCAAGCGCAAGGACCCGGGTTCGATTCCCCGGTAACCACATAACAATACTGGGTGTGGAGACCCACACCCAGCAGCAACCAGTACCACATACCACAGTGCCGGGCGTGGTGGCTCACGCCTGTAATCCCAGCACTCGGGAAGCAGAGGCAGGAGGATTGT
>PVIR01043119.1:0-11903 GCA_004026965.1 Petromus typicus | reverse complement strand
GGGAATCGAACCCGGGTCCTTGCGCTTGCGAGACAGGCGCCGGAACCACTGAGCTAACTCCCCGGCCCAACTGTGAATTTTTTTAAAGGCAGATATATTATGAATTCCACTAAGCCAGGCCTTAGGGTTTCCCATATGACACTGTAGTTCCTTAATAAATGTTTGCTATTAATTACAGTTCTGATGCAAATAGTAGTAATGGTTATAATTGGGAAAAAAAAAACTCATGTTCTTTAAATATTCTGAACTAGTGTCTAAATTTGGTTTCCATTTGCTGGCTATATAACAAGAACCAGAAATACAAATGGTTTAACTTAATGAGAAAACATAACAAAATGAAAAATGTTTGATAAATCTTTATTGTTTTACTTTTATAGTTCTCCTTCCTCTCATATTTATAAGGAACCTGCTCCTGACAGTAAGCTAAAACACAAATATTGAGTTTAACAGCTTGGGTAACCTTAAATTTATTTTATAACATATAATCAAGCAACATACTATAATTGAAGTGTACTGAAAACAGCAGTTTCTAGCTAATTAACATTAGCAGAAACATTTTTTTTCCTCAATTAAGAATAAAAAATCCAAAAATTCCAAAATAAAAGTTACAAATGTTATATTTAAGTTACACAAAGCAATTTTATATCTAATGTAATACTAAAAGAAATATATCCATTTTTCATTTCAATAATTTTATCTATATTTTAATAAATATAAAAAACTGAGAACATGTAAGTAAAACCAAGTAACTTTAAGATCAACACCAGAAATGCAAATTTGGCAGTATGTATGTATTAGTACTCTTCAATCAACAAAGCCAAAGTGTAATTACCAGAGTACTGGCTCTCTGACTAGGGTAGCAACAGCATTCCTAGCAAACATGTTATTCCTCAGATAAGATAGCAGATGCAGTACAATGGCTAAATCCTTTTGCCTAAAGAGAGTCATATTGCTTCAATGATATCCTAAGTCACTACTGCCCTGTGGACAAGAAGCTGGAGGACAATCCTCTTCTATCAGGTCAAGTAACTCTACCACAATATTGTACTACAAAGCTACTAGTCACGGACTAGGGAGTTAGCTCAGTGGTTCTGGCACCTGTCTTGCATGCACCAGGGCCTGGGTTCGATACCCGGTAATCACATACAACAATGCCAGGCATGGAGACTCACATGCAACAGCAAATAGTACCACATACCACAGTGCCAGGCGTGGTGGCTCATGCCTATAATCCTAGCTCTCAGGAGGCAGAGGCAGGAGGATTGCTTGAGTTTGAAGCTCGCCTGGGCTACATAGTGAGCTCAGGGCCAGCCTGAACTACAAATGAGATCTTGTCTCAAAAACAAAAAATGAATAAAATAAAATAAAACAAAACTACTAGTCGCCTTGGAATTTAGACATATATCACCTGATCTTGGCAATTTGGGAAAAAAATACAATTCAAAAGTACTAATAGTATGTGTTTAAAGTAGAAGTGTTCGTGACAAATGTCAAAGCTTTAAAAGTAAGCACACCCGGCTATCTGCATTAGAAGGCTTTACATCACTGGATTCAACCAAACTCGGTCATAAGTATACATGAAAAAATTGTGTCTTTTTTTTTTAATTGAAATCTTTATTGGTACATTACATATATACATCATGATTGCATTCAACAATGAGAATTTGTACCAGTATATGACACAACTTTATTCTCATTTTTTTCCCATAACCCTGCCCGCCCTCCCACCCCCACCCCCACCCCCACCCCCGACCCCACCCTCCATATACATAAACTTTGTTTCCATCCTCTTTGTAAAAACTTGTGTCTTAACTGACCATTGCACAGACATTTTGCTCATCATCATACCCTAAACAATTCAAGATAATAACTATATGCATGGTATTAGATATTATAATCTAGAAATAATTTAAAGTACATACATAGGAGGATATGCATAGGTTATATCAAAAAGCTATACTATTTTATAAGAGCATCTGAGGATTTTAGAATCTCCAAAGGATCTTGGAACAAATTCCTGTTGAATACTGATAAATGACTGTACTAACATATTTTTGTCAAGGAAGTGATGTACTAACAACTATCAAAAGCCCTTCCTATTAGTACTCTGGTATTTTGTTATGGCAGTACAAAACCTATTAAGACAGAATCTGAAAAGTATACTTGAAAAAGTAAAACAACATTACCATGTTTTTGAATGGGAACATCAGAATAATATGTTCTGTGTTTCTTTTTCTGGGATAAGAAAAGCTGGTTAAGTTTACATAGGAATAAATGGAAAGCAACACTAGCCAGAAACACTCTCAAAATGAAAGGAAACAAGATTTTCCAGATAGTACTACATTCACATACATATATAACTATATGTACAATTTTGTTATTAGACAACCAAGGAGCTAATTATAAAAAAAATTTAATAGTGTAAGTACCTAACATTAAAAATTCCTAAGTCCTTTCTTCTATCTTTTGTGCTTTTGTTTTCATAACTCTCTTCTATAACTATAACTCAGTAAGATATTATCACCACTTTCACCTTAGACAAAAAAAGAGTAGCAGTGGGCCAACTATAATCAATAAGCAAAATCTACTGACCACCACCTGCTTTTGGAAGAACATTTTATTGGAACACAGTCATGGTCATTCACTCACTACACTAGCAAAGTTAAACAGCTCAAACAGAGTGTATGACCCTCAAAAATATTTACCGTCTATCCCTTCACATACGATGTTTACTTCACACGAGATGTTACTCCTTTTATACAAGATTTGGTGGGGCTGAGGATGCAGCTTAGTGGCACTGTTACTGCCCGGCAAGCACAACTACTGAGCTCAATCCCCAGTACTGCAGGGAAGGTTTGGTGATCTCTATTTCACAGCAATTAACCATAAGTTATCATTTTTTTCTTTTTTCACTCTATTTCATTATGTTTTGGAGATCTAAGATCTTCTACCTAGAGAATTGCTTTAACATTTCTTGCATGGTATAGGCGATGCTGGCAATGAGATCCTAGTTTTTGTTTGCCTAAAAAAGCCTGTTTCTTCATTTTCAAAGATTTTTTATTTTTGAGACAGGGTCTCACTTTTTTGTACTTCAGGCTGGCCCCAAACTCACAGCAATCCTCCTGTCTCTGCCTCCTGAGTACTGGACTACAAGCGTGAGCCACAATGCCTGGTATTTCAAAGAATATTTTTATTAGGTATAGATTTCTGTGCTAACAGGTTGGCCTCCTCAACCCTCTTCATTTTACTTTTAAAATGTCACTCAACTGTCTCTTATCTTCTATTTTTTTCTGATGAAAAATGAGATTTTTAATAAGATAGGATCTTGCTATGACATCCAGGCTAGCTTCAAATCCCAAGGCTCAAGCAATTCTTCTGCCCCAATCTTCCAAGTGTCTGGAAATACAGGTAAGCAGCACCATATCAACTACACTATTACCTGTATTCTATATATATAATATCCTCCCTCCGTCGGCCTTTAGAACTTCTCTTGGACTTTTGTTTCCAGCAATTTGAGTATGTTATGTATCAGTATTTAAATTATATGTATGTTACTTATTCTACTTGTAATTCTGAGCTGCTTGATCCTGTGGCTTTGTGTCTTATTAATTTGAAAACTCTTAGTCATTCTTAAAATATTGCCATGGGCTGTCTAATGACACTTTGGTCACCAACAGACTATATATACAACAGTTGTCTTAGAAGATTACAGAGGAGCTGAAAAATTCCTACCACCTTGTGATTCTGCTACACCTTTTCTATATTAGATATATAAATACTTGCCCAAGTGTTACAACTGCCTACAGTATTCAATCCATTAGCATGTGTTAAGGTACACAGGCTACACCCTATAAACTAGGTGTGTAATAAGTTGTATCACCTAAGTTTTAAATTACAGTCTACAAATAATGATGAAAGCACCTAATGATCTATTTCTTAGAACACATCCCCAACACTAGCAATACATTACTGTGTACTTCTCTTTCTCTTCACTTTTGGTTATGTATATTTTATGTTCTGTTATGTATATATTAGAATTGGTGGGGGCGGTAACAGGGATCCAACTCAAGACTTTGTGCTTGCTAGCTAGGTGCTGCACTGAGCCACATCCCTGGCCCTATAGAAGAACTTTTTATAGTTTCCCTGTTCTTTTATTTTTTTTTACTTCAGCATTCTTCTCCTTGTGTTTTACTTTCAGTCACTTCCAGTAATTTATCTTTGAATTAACTAGTTCTTTCCCTATTGTGTCTACTAAGATGGTAAAAGCATCCCTTACCGTATCATTTGACTCTTTTTCTTTTAATCTCCACTAAACTTATTCACCTGATTATGCGTATTGTCCACCTTTCTATCAAGCCTTTACATTTTAATTATAGCCGTCTCAAATTTTATGTCACATGTGAGGCTAGTTCAAATAACTGTTTTTTCCCTGTGTGTGCTTTTCCTCTTCTCTTAAGCCTCATAATTTGTTGGTGAAGTTAACCCTTCTGGTGTTGTTTGGGACAGCAGAGACCAAGACAAAAAGCTTTTATACCTGAAGAGGGGCAAGTTACTTCTTCTCTTGCAAGTTGGGTGAGAAGATACAAGTTTACTGACTTAGAGGTTGGGTTGGTTTTGAAGTGAACATTTTCCTAACTTCAGTGTACCACAAACTTCAAATTCCTGCAGAGGTATCCTGTTTCAGATGGGAGCTCCTTTTTCAGAGTAACAATGTATTCATTTGTATGTTTTGGTCTTTCCTTTGCACTGTGTCTGTCCATTCTTCTTTTCCTTTCTCTTCTCCCTCACTAAGCAGTGCAGTATTTTGTCATTATTTACCATTAGAAACATGTTAGCTGCATGGAAAAAAATGGTTAAGGAAGGATTCAGCTTCTGTAGTTCCTATCAAGCTTAAGCCCTAACTCTGCAGCCTCTGGGTCTTCAGGTTGTAATTTTTTCAGTTCTCTTCTTCCTTGGCCATAGGCACAGTTGTGAGCCCAGAATATCACTGATAAAGGAGGTGAGCCATACCTTACCCACTCCAATTTTCCTTCCTTCAGTGAATTTTACCAACGTCCTAAGACTTGCTGTGCTGGTTATTTCCCTTCTCCCTATCTTCTCCATCTACTATTTATAAATAAAGGCTTTTGTTCTATAACAGAGAGACAGAAGAAAGTTGTTGGCACTAGTGTTTTCCCCAATGCAATTACCACAGTATACTTTGAAGTACTCTTTTGCATCTCACATTTTCCCGGGGTTCTTAATGCACAAACTGAAAAAAGAAAACAGAAGAGGGCATAGGGTCTCCCATGCTGCACTTTCACAATTTCTGTCGGCCTATACTTGGACTTCATTAATCTGTCACAATTCTTGCTGATGTCTTCTTACTGGTGCCCAGCTAAGTGTACCTCAGGAGACACATAAGTATGTAGATCGATTCTGAAGTCAGACAGCTCTTTTATTGTTAGAAATGATATTTCTTTCAGCTCTCTACATGTCAAGGCAGAAGCCAGAAGTTCTCATAAGTTTTCTAACTTCTCTTTTTGAATAAAAATATTTTCTGATGACATATATTTTAAAGACTTAAAAACCCCAATGTGCAAGTAACATGTGCCCAATTCTTACATTCTCTTTAATTACACTCATTATTTTCTTCAATAAAAGTTTAAGTGAATTTGTTCTTGGGCTCACTGATTATATGAAGAAATACAGCCCACATACATGTACCACAACTTTCTCTGTTATTATCACAATTTGGCACTATACCATATACGTTTGGTTAGTTTTCACCGTGCATTAAACACATGAACATGTGCATTCATATTCACTCGTATTCCCTCCCTCTCACCCACCCCTTCACTCCCCTACTCTCCCTCTCTCTCTCCAGGAGGGACCCCGGTAGGATTTTCTCTTTCTGTTAAACATCCTATCTGCATCTTCCTGTGTTTTAGCCTATATCTGTATTTCTTCCTGTTGAGATAGATATATTTTTTAAAATTATTTCTTCTGGTAGGACATTAAAATTTACAGTTGCCTAATGCAAAATTCTATTATAAATAGCCATTTTAAGCAATGTAATATGGTTCACATACTTAATGCTATTTATTTATTACTACGCTCAAAAAGAGTGTCAAAGTAATTTTTATTCAAATATCACCAGCACAAATTTTCCAGTTGCATGCATGAAAAACTTGTTTAAATATGCTGTCTTCATATAGTAACTAATCTAAAATAGAAAACTATCCTTGTACCAACTGAAGTCTCAGGGACAGATGCACTGATTAGAAATTTCAACAACATAACTCATGCTGTCTGAAAGGCCCTCTGAGGCAGATGTTCCATCTCATGACTCATTTAACCATTTCCTGATGTACTAATGTCCACTGTATTATATCATTCACAGCAAAGCAACAAAGTAGTGAAAAAAAAAAAACCCATCAAATTTTGTTCCTTTAAATAACAAGCTCCCATTTAAATTCTTTTTCTTTAAAAAAAGAACAAAATTATCTTATTTATAGGTAGTTTCTGTATACAAACTAGTGTTGTACTCTAGCCATCCAATTACATCAGAGATATACTACTAGCTACAATTAAACATACCCTTACTTCTATTAAAATAAAAATTAAATAATGACATTCTTATGCCTATTTACAAAGTACAAGGTAAACTTTTGTTCTATAATTTTGAAACTTTTTCAATGCAAAAATAATCTAAAGAAAATACCTGTAAGGTTTAAATGTCAATATATGAGTAGTTACCTTACTTAAGTGAATTATAAGCAAGATCATTTAACAAGACATCAAAAGGGGAAATATACTGGTACAGTATATTCTATCTAGATGATTGTGTACAAATAGTTAACAATCCAAATATTTATTCTAGAATCAATCTTAACGCTTAAGCAGTTATATTTTGTTCCTTTTTAACAGAGGAAAATGAGTAAAAATAACTGCAAAATGCTTTTAACAAGGAATTAAAACAGAACAATACTATTAAAGTGATAGTGAATGTGTCTTATTAGGAGTATTAAACTTCACTTGAAAATCAAACTATGTAGTTGAAGGATTTAATACACAAGTTTTCTACATTTTATCTTAATATAATATTTATTGAAAGTAAATTATGAAATTAGGGAAAAATCTTTAATAATATAACCACTTTTCATTTGCTACCCAAAAAGGGAGAGATTTTTATGGAACTGTCATGTTAAATAGTAGTCAACAGCTACATAAAATCAGTAAACAAATTCAGTTCAAGGCAAGAAAAACTACATCACCATTTAATGGTTGCAATTTAAATTATTCTAGCGTGTAATACTTTAATTGTATAAAACAAAGCTGATGTCACAAATACAAAAGAACTTCTTGCAAAGCAAGTACCACAAGTAATTTCTGTGCTGCCACTGATGGCTGACAAGTGATGAGCACTTTGTTCAAATGTATATGCCACACACATCAGACAACAGGTGGTTAATAAAAAAACACATACTGAAGAGAAGCTTTTAAGTTTTTACAATCAATATTTTTATAATATGCCTTGCCAGAATATCTGCTATAATCTCTGTATAGTGAAAAGATTTCTTGACCAGGGAAATACATTATTCTTAAACTAAAAAAAGGAGAAGCTGAATCACATAAATGAAGATTAATACTGATTTAAAAATGTTTACATGAGACTGTGTCCTAATATACTGCCAATGTTGACACACTACCAATGTATTTGACAAACTAATAATTTAAGTTATGATATTTCAATTTAAAAAAAAATTTTCCCTTACTGATTTTTTTCTTCAGGGCTAAAGAAAACCTCCCCATAAAAGCAAACAAAACACACTCAAACTCTTAAGGCCTAATTAGCTAGTGGTGGTAGAGAGGTATTTTCACACTGATGGAAAAAAAATCAAAACAGATGGCTGTGTCCAAAAGAACTAACACCACCCAACACTTATACCACCTAAGGATTTAGCTTTAATAAAGCACTAAAAGCTATGTTGTTTTGATGTTGCTGTCTTTTATAAAAAAACAAGAATAATGCAAAGTCAGAATGAAATAAAATTTCAAAAGTTTGAGACATAGATACTCACTAAACCCTAAACCCCATGCAATGAATCTCAGGGAGAAATATGATTAGGAAAGGACATAATAAGAATCTTCCCACTCTCTTAGCCCTAACTCTTCCTAATACACAAAGGGTCCTTCCTTCTCTTAAGTGATTTTAGTTGTTCTGGTTCAAAACTAGGGATGGGGAGACAGAATTTAAAAGCAAAAGTAAACAGACAACTAAGATCTAGAACTTTTCTTACAGTCACATTAATATAACCAAGCAATACTGAATTATGTCTAAATTCACATTAAAACTTTAAATATAGGGTCAGGGATTTGGCTCAGTGGTTCCCATGCCTGCCTTGCAAGGGCAAGGTCTCAAATTCCATCCCCAGTAACTACATACAACAATGCTGGGCATGGTGACTCACGGCCATCAGCCATCAACACTGCACACCACACTAACAGGAGTGTTGGCTAACACCTATAATTCCAGTACTGGGGAGGCAGAGGCAGGAGGATTGCTGTGAATTCAAGACTTGCCTAGCCTACATAGTGAGCTTAGGCATAGTGAATTATAAAACAAGAGACCCTGTCTCAAAAACAAAAAACAAAAAAAACCTAAAAAAACCCACTTTAAAATAGGATATAATATCCAATTTACACTAGCTAAATATTTGTTTGTAGGCAAGAGGTTTAAAACCTACAATTTCTGTATTAAATTTTTCCAAATGACCATGTTACTAAAAGATCTACACATCTGTACGCAAGACTTGCAAAACAAAAATTTTGAGTAATAAATTTCATTTACCTGGAATAGTAGAAATTGAGGAAATCCACATTGAAGACAAGCAAATAGGCAGTTCACAAAGACTAACAAATACTGGACAATTTTCAAATAATTTACAGCACTGGTTCTCAATGTATGGTTCACAGATTGCTGGAAATCTACAAAGTCAGTCAAAATATTATGCATAAGAAGTTATTTTCCTTTTTCACTGTGTTGATGTTTGTATTCATGGTACAAAAGTAATGGTATCTTGGCATGAATCCACGGTAGTTGCACAAACTGTACTAAACCTAGTTCCACTTAAAGATAGTACCACATAAATCAGTAAGAATTATTAATTTTATTGTGTTTCAACCTTTAGGTATACAGTGTTTCAATATGCTGGGTGAAGAGAAACAAGCACACATAAAACATTTTTGCTGTATAAAAAATAAAGGCTGCCAAAGAGAAGCATAAGAATCATAAACTGAACTAGCTATTCTTTTTTTTTTTTTTTGAGACAGGGTCTCGCTTTGTAGTTAAGGCTGGCCCTGAGCTCACTGTGTAGCCCAGGAAATCCTGGAACTCACAGCAATCCTCCTGTCTCTGCCTCCCAAGTGCTGGCATTAGAGGCCTGAACCACCACTCCCAACATTGTGGTATATGGTACTGATTGCTGGTGGGCATCAGTTATCACACCTGGCACTGCTGTATGTGGTTACTGGGCACTAAACTTGGGACCTTGTGCTTGCAAGGCAGGCGTGAGCTAAATCCCTGGCCCAGAACTAGCTATTTCTTGTGGTACACTATTTCTACTTGAAAGAATAACCGATGGGCCAGGGATTTAGCTCAGTGGTTCCGGCGCCTGTCTTGCAAGCGTAAGAACCCGGGTTTGATCCCCAGTAACCACATACAACACTGGGCGTGGAGACTCACGCACAGCAGCAATCAGTACCACATACCACAGTGCCGGGCGTGGTGGCTCATGCCTGTAATCCCAGCACTCGAGAGGCAGAGGCAGGAGGATTGCTGTGATGTGGGTTTGAGGCTGAGCTCAGGGCCAGCCTGAATTACAAAGCGAGACCCTGTCTCAAAAACCTAAAAAAAAAAGAAAGAAAGAGAATAACTGATATTAAAACTATGGTTATTTAATCTTAGTATCTATAACCATTTTATTATAAATAATAGAACTAAACGAAAATCAAAAATTTTTTAAAATTTCATCTGCCACCATAAACTTAGAAGTTCTCAATATTTTAAAATCTTTGTGATGAGATCTATAGTTACATATCAACAGATGTATTTTTTTTTAATGTATAATATAAATGCATCAAGATTTGGATGATCTGTATCACCAAGAATTAGTATTTTCCAATGACAAATGACTAAATTGGATATTCAAAGTACAAGATAGACTAATGGACTTTAATGTAACAGTACAAATTGTACACTGCTATGGTTGTAGATTCTACATTCCAATAAAATAATCAGAAGGTGCTATTTATTAAGTTTTGATTGGTATCAAAATATATAAAATACAATGAACTTACCATTGTTATTTTTAAACAAATTAAGTAGTTGTTCTGAATCTTAGTTTTTATTTACAGTATGGTAAATACTGAATATAACTTGAGGAATATAAAAGGCCAAAAATTTTTGATGGCTGTTTAGAGGTTATTAATACCAATTCATTTGATGATACATTTCTACCTTTCTATAAGCGGCATTCTTTTTATTTAATTTTCCTAGGGGCTATAAAGATTTAGCTCAGTGGTTCCAGCACCTGCCTTGCAAGCACAAGGTCCCAAGTTCAATCCTCGATAAACACATACAACAATGCCAGGTGTGGTGACTCATGCTCACCAGCAATCAGTACCACATACCAAAATGCCAAGCGTAGTGGCTCATGCCTGTAATCCTAGCACGTGGGAGGCAGAAGCAGAAGGATTTCTGTGAGTTCCAGGCTCACAAGGGCTACACAGTGAGCTCAGGGACAGCCTGAACTACAAAAAAATGAGATCCTGTCTCAAAAAAAAAAAAGTGCTTAAAGAGGTTGCCCCTGGAATGAACTGAGTATGAATAAGGATGATAACTGCAATGTATTGAAACAAATGTTTGAGTCCACAAATATATAATGATCCAAAAGGTATCATTATGTAACTTTAGAGGATACTCATGAGCCACCTAATTTTTTGACAACTTTATCCTAGAAAAATGCCAGTATTGCCTTTTTTTAATAATCCCATCCACACTGTTAAGGGGGGAAATAAATAAATAAATACTGTGTTTTAATGGGATCTTTATTTGATAAAAATAAGCTCCTTTAATATTTAAATACAAAATAGTCACAATTTTCTTTAAGTAGGTTGTAACTCAAGTGAGACCCTGCCTGAAGACAACTTTTAAAAGGGCTGGGGATGTAGATCAGTCCAAAGACCATGGAGTCAATCCCCAACTGTCAAATGAGATCAACATCAGTTTAATAAAGAGCTACTATTTTGCCTTTAGCTGGTATGAGGCAATTATCAAAAATATTATATTATGGAAATATAATATATAAAGTACACAAATGTTACTAGAAATCAGGTACTTAAGTGTAACTACCAGAAAATCATACCAGTTTTGTCTCTTCTAAATTTCCTAATACGACTCAACGAGTTATTTAATGATTAAAATGGTTATATTGTAACATAATAATCCTATACACTCAGTGTACAAAATCTATTTGCAAGGGAAATAAGCTAGTCTCCTATTACTACTTCTTCAATCAAACTTTTAGAATTCTTATCAGTGAATTACAGTGTTAGGAAAGGCTGATGAAAAGACTAGAAAGGGAATACAAAAACGAAGAATTAAAATTTAAAATACAGTATAGTCTGATAGTATAGTATAGTACAGTCTTATTTTATATCAAACTCAACTGAGAGATTAACTAGAATACCCTGCCAATTACACAAAGCCAGGTACTCATCATCTAATAAAGTTGAACAGATTTTTTCCAACAACTGCATAGACATCAGCTCTGGGAACTATTCTATTCTTGATGCTTCTCAGCTGTACAATGGTCCTCCAGCTCCCCAGTTTTACTCTCCATTAAAAACAGTCTATTTAT
>PVIR01043118.1:0-11907 GCA_004026965.1 Petromus typicus | reverse complement strand
AAGTTGTGTCTTATACTGGTACAAATCCCCATTATGGAGTGCAATCATGATGTGTATATTTAATGTACCAATAAAGATAATTTAAAAAAATTTAGTTCAATTTACACACTCCATGGTATAAACAATGAATGAAGAATAATATCATTGAGTGACGGAAGGAGCCCCATTCACCAATTCACCACGCAATTGACCATACTTCCACTCGCTTCCCACCAGCATAGGCCTTCTCAGGGCCACAGACAACCACTGATAACATAATGAATAGCAAAGGAAACAGAACAGCAAGGGACTGTCACTTGTCAATTAAGTGTGTGGTTTCATTATTGGCACAGTGAAGCAGGATTGTCACAGAGGAGTCTGACTGATATTTTTGTCACATAAAATGGGAACAATTAATTTGAAATATGTTCCCCTTTGGCTTAGCAAGCTGCTGAAGCCTCATGGGAATTTTTTAAACACATTCCTGATAGAAGCTGGTTCATCAGCATACGGTTGCTACAGTTACGGAGTCGCTGCAACAGCAATCCAAATGGAAATGTCTTGACATTCTTTCATTTAGAAAGACCAGAGGAGATTGTTTATAAGTGCCTGTCACCTTTAAATTTATAAATATTTAATGGCAGAAAGAATAGTAAAATGATCCAAAATTTTCTCAAGTCACTCTCTAATGCCAACAATATCTCATATGAATTAGGATAAAGTACTCTCACACACAGTTTTTAATTGAAATATCTCATTAAAATTATGTACAATTACATTTTCTTATAAAATATTACTAAATTAAAATTGTCTAATTTTTCAAAGAATTGACTGATATTGCTCAATTTTGATTTAATCATGAAAATTGCTGATTTTTCTTGTTAAAAATATATATTTCCTTACTTTCCATGATCTTCTGGTTAAGAGAAAAATATATATATATTTGAAATGGTTGAGTGAAATGAAGGAGCTCTGTTGGATTTCATTTTTTATAATTTATTTCTGCCTTTTAGTGAATTCTTACCTTTTGGCTCCATTCTCAAATTAGCAGTCATGTCTAGACAAATTTTCCAAGTTTCAAAATGAGTATCTGACAAAGAAAGATTTTGGACTGAAGAACACTTTCACAATGGGGGTGATCAAAACAACTTTCTTCTATATTTCCACAGTGTTTCAATCAAACTAGAGTCTTAACTACAAGAAATTAAGTGAAGGAGCATATTTGCCGTCCAGACTTATGTTTAGAAAAGGGCTTAGTACTATAAAAATCATTGGTAAAGGAGAAAAAAATCAAATCAGACATAGTGAGGAAGTGACAATATTGGGTTTTGCCAATAAGGAACAATATTTTTGGGCCCTGTATCCTTTGAGATAAGTATAGATATTTCTGCAGAAACAATTATAGACAACTATATGAGATACATCTCTAATTACTTCAGTGCTGTAGCACTGGAACAATTATAATTAACATATAACATATTTTAAACATATAATGACAAAATTACATTTTCTCAACTAATGTGCAGAAAATATCAAAGAAGCAATAATGTTTCCTAACATTCAAGAATTTCTAACCTAGTTAAAGCACAGAAAATTATAAGATGAAACAACCATTTAAAATATAATGATGAATACAACTGAGTACTAAATTATAGAGCAAAATCTATGAGTAACAAAGAAAAGAGCATGGGCAAACAGTGCAAATGTCATACAAGGATGCTGAATTCAAACTGAGTCTTTACAGAATTCATCTATTCACTCATCCAACATTTATCTACTACAAATTATCTAGCCAAGAATTTATTAATTTCTGAAGACACAAAGTTGATTTATCCTTGACTTGATGGTATACATAATTATCCTGGGAAAATTAAATGGATAGGCAAATAGTAATAACACAAATTATGGCTATAATAGAAATAGAGGTTGAGTACTGTTGAAATACAAAGGTCATGGAAAACTTTCTAAATCAGACAATGCCTGAACTACATTTTAAAGGATAAATAATTATTTTCCAGACAAATGTTTGTTGAAGCAGCGAGCTTTATTAGATCAAAGATAGAGAATTAATAGGTAAGAGCAAAATTAATAGGCAAATGCAGAACTGATAGAGCAGATAATGGGACAGCATTTAAAATGAAGGCAGTATGATAAAGTCATGTTGAGAAATGAACGTGGCATTTCTGAGACCTACCAGCCAGAGGAGAAGAATTTCTACTGAGAATGGGAGAAAAGAGATTAGTTGTATAAAGTACAATCTATATTTTCTAAGTAAAAGAGATAAAGAGGGGGTTTTGATTTCTATAGCTATTAGAGGAGCACTTCTGGCACAGAAGTGTGATACATTTACTTAAGACTATTAATCTAAGGGGAAGGGGAATAAAAATAATTAAAATACATTATGTGTATATACCTATTCACCATGATGAATGAAGTCATTTATTTCCTGCAAATTTATATGAAATAGAATAAAATAAAAAGAATATTAATGTAACAGCTGAAACTTGGAATGACTTAAATCTCAGAATCCTAATGTTAATCTGATGAGCTAAGAAGTTATATCTGCAGACCCCATGCAATGAGAAAGTGGAACAGACATATTTTTTCATAAGAAACAGAATCTTAATCTGATTAGTTTAAGTGAAAAGAATCTTTGTGGTGAAATATTAGCTGGAAATGCACAAACACTTGAAGACTAGCAAGCCACCTCTCAGAAAGCCCCTCAAGTCTTGGCCCAGTCCCTTTCTTCTAGGTGGCTTAATATTTTTGCTTCTAGAGAACCCTTCAGCTCTGCCTGTCACCTACATGTGTGTAGACAAAAAAAAAAAAACAAAAAAACAAAAAAACCCAACAAAAAAAACCTCTCATAATCCAGCATAACCTCTGTTCACCTGTTTTTAAGAATTCGGACCATGGCTTGTGTACCTTGTCCCACCAGGTTCTGTCAGTTGCAGGCTAGATACAGTGTGCTGCTGGCAGTGTTCACCATCCTCCTGGTCCAGGTGTGGGGAATGGAAAGGTCGCCCCAAGGGGAGATGTGAGGCGAAGCCCAGGGTACCCACTAGGGAAAACCTGAGCTGGACAGTAGCAATGGGAACAGGAAAGAAAGAGGTGATTAGTGAAAGAAATCCCAAAACGAGGAAGAAAAACATGCTTCCAAGTTGAGGGAAAAGTTAACTATGTGAGGGAAAGCTAAGACTCTGAAAAGCCAGAGAAGTTGGGAAGGAGATGTATGTGATGGAGCAATGTGCCCCACTGGAGGAGATTAAAAAATCAAGAGTGAAACAACAGCATAACATCCAAATGGAACAAAGTGGAGAGCTAACAATGTGAATCTGAGGTAATAGGCTGTGATGTTGTTCATTAGAATTAGCCAGATATGAAGAGATCTAAAGACAAGAAAATGGACATATGGAACACAATTTTTCTAAGTAGCAGAGTTAAGAGTCAAGAACTGAGATATCGGGGTTGTCTGCCTACAAGAAGGGAAGGTTTGAGGACCAGAAGTAAACCTCTAGCAAAAAAAATAAAGAATGAGTAGACAGCAAAGGGTGAGAAAAATAGGAATAAATTTGAATTATAACAAAGAAAAAAATGTTGATTCTCTTTTGTATTTGCTTTTATTGTTCCAATTCAAATTTAAAGGAGGAAAGGTAACTGGCTCAGATTTTCCTATCTAAGGTTTCCATTTTTTTTTCTGAAAATAAGTTTTTATTAAAACTTTTAAGTGTTAATTTATTTTAAATCCAATATTTCCTAAAAGAGTTAGTTCTTTTTGTCTAGTAAAAAATTAACTGAATGTAGCTAGCTAAAAAAATGGTTTACATTTAAATCACTCTTCTTTCAATAATCCTTTTGTGTGATGGAAGACTAAACTTATGAACTTTAAGTGCAAAAGAGACCCATTTCAAAATATTAGGAACTGTGAAAAGAGGCATGAACAATAGATGTCTATTTTCAGTGTCAAATCCTCTAATAAGAAACTGGCTGCAGCTTCCTCTAAGCTAGAAAAAGAAAAGAGAATCCACAGTTGAAAGTTTGCTGCTCTTAAATTAAAAAAAAAAAAAAAAAAAAGCTTCCTGAAGCAAAATTAAAACAGGACCAGATGAAAGTCTATGTACTTTGCAGATAGTATTGCTTTGGTACAAAATGAAAGTCTTGGCAACATGAACCCAGCCTCCTGCTAGCCTCTTTTCTTTCAAACAATGTCATTGCTTTTAAAATAAAAAGTAGCAAATACTATGACTGCATCAACTCGCAATACTTCTCTCTATATAATGGTTGTATTAATTAATTAGGAACTACTCTGTACTGTTGATTCAGATTGAACAAAAACCCATAAGAATTTTCCACATCAATTTTAACAGACTGTTTGTCTCTATTCTGTATTTCTTCAAATAACTTTTTGATATGAAGTTGAAAATTTGCATTTTCTTTATGATTTTTCTCTCTTATTTCAGCCCACACCTTTCAAATCTTTTTTGAATTTTTGTGTTTTAAAGGACATATTAGTTACTTTCATAGCTTTCTTGGGCATAGCAGTGTAATTACCATGCCATAATTATTCCCTCATTCTTTCTAAAATTAAGCTTCTGTTCAATGGCAGACAATTTGCTGTCAAATGCACAGAAAGATATTAAATAACCTCTGCCCTCAAAAAAATCAACAACCTTCCAGTAGAAAGGGGAAAACATTAACAAAAATTATAATACATAAATGCACTGGCTAAAATAGTTGTAGTGGATAATGGGATTAAAAGGTGGTATCTTGCAGCTCTGGTAAGAAGGGAATGTGGAAGTATGTGCGGGGGTGGCGAGGGTCATCCTTCATCTGGGTAAGCTTCTGGGGAACATGATGCCGCCTTCCTCCCTGAATTATAGAGACCTGCTGTGATGCACTTACAGGCCCCATGACCAGCACTGGGGAAATCTCCAAACTGGGGAGGCTGAGATGTGATTCTCAGAGCAGCAGCACTGACAGCACCTGAGGCTCTTAGGATCGCACGCTCTCAGGCCTCAGTCCGAACATACTGAATCAGAAACTCGCTCCAGGGTGAGAGGCAGAACGCATGTTTTAACGTGCTCTCTGGGTGACTGTGGTCAAGACTGAACCCTAATGTCAGTCCTTTTGTCCATGCCCTCTCGATGGCCTTTTGGTCATAGGAAAATTACAGAAAAGTGAAAATACTTGAAGATGAACTCAGAGGTTCTTCTTGGGAGCACAGGTCAATCAAATGATAAAACTATAAAAATGGTAAAATCACCACTGTGATTTTAGGATGCCACTTAACTTTATATTCAGGTTCCTGGTTGATCATAACTACCCCAGGTTACCACAAAAATCAACAGAAAATACATATTTTTAAAGTGTGCAATACAGTACCTAGAATGGACACTTTTCTTGGTTTCTTCCTAGTTTCTGACAGAGTAGTGAGACACACTAACTACCGAAAAATAACAGAAAGGTCCAAAACACATAGAGAGGGTTGAATAATATAGAAATTTCTAGTTTCTTTTAAATAAGTGGACATGAAAATTATCTTCAAGCATTTGAAAAAATAATACAGTTACTCTTCCTAACATCAGCTTTTATTTATCGTGTAAAGAGATATAAATGGAAAGACAATTTGGACTCAAACCAGTGAAAAGTATTCTAACAATGGAAAGATGGGGGAGATCAGGGGGGTCACCTAAACTGTCTAGCAGATGGAAGATACTTTTATTTCAGTAAAACTACCTACCACATACCCTGCTGAGTAAGCCTCAATATCTAATTCCATATAGTTATTCCTTTTAATAGATTATTCTGCATAGTTTTCTGAAGGTTCCCAAATATCCTACAGAAACAGTCACAGTAGCTCTCCCTCTACAGATGCTCCTGCATTATTCAAATAAAGAAAACTATTACAAATGGATCTTCACATCCATACTGTCTATATGTCATGAATACAAACACATAATTATAAATACTACCTGTGTTTATTCTCTGAAAAACTTCACAACTCACTTTTTTGGGACATCCTACTAGAGCAATTTTCCAAGTTTACACAAATATTTTTTATTCCCCATCTTGACCAGAGTTTACCAAAGAGGAAGCAATAAACTAACCTTAATGACATGTATTTGCTTATCTGCTTCATGTTTTAGAAATTTTGAACACATGATTAATTTTAAAATAATGTTACCTGTTACTGAGTTTTTGCATAATAGAATATATATTCTGAGCTGAAATGAGGTAAATGCTTTTTTTAAAATCTGAAAAAGGTGCTGGATCTATAAAAAGGGAAATAGATTAAATTTCAATGCTCATAGAATGGCATCAAAGCAATTAAGAAAGAGTAAGTTAAATTTAGCCTTCCCCTGACATAGAAGCTGCCCTTAGTAGGACACATTGTTATATTCTGTAACCAAATACACTGCCCCAGTTTACTTTAATTCTCACTTAAATCTCCACACCCTCTAGAATGGTATCCTTGAGAAGCCAAATACCATGGTTGTTTAAATCAATCATAATACAAAAAGCAAAAATGAGACACACCAGGTGCAAGGCATAAACAGATTTGTACACCAGATTCAAACAATAAGCAAACACTCATTTAAAACACAGAATCAGAACATGCAGGCCAGCAATGTGTTAGGAAATACTGGAAGGTACCATGGATCTTCGGGATCCAAGGACAGCTCTTCGGAGATCTCCCTCCTATACTAACACCCAACGTGCCCCAAAAGTTAAACAACAGCATTAAGCTTATCATGGAACTATTTGCAAAATTAAGTGAGCTACTCTTACTCATTTTTATATCCCCCAGTACCTGAAAAACACTGAATGGTCAATGATTTTTTTAACAAATAAGTAGATTAATTACTTTCTGGGAATTGAGCATTCTCTCTTGGAGACACTGCTTCTCCTATGGACTCTCTCTATTTTAAAATAACCACCAGGGGTTGCTATTTTATATTTTTTAAGCTTATAAAGTGAGAGTTCTATCTTTTTAAAGTGTGAGTTCTATTTTTTTAAAGTATAACACAACGCTGCAAGTTGTCTTTCTGAAGAAAACCATAAAAATATATGTCATCTCACTTGTTCTCCCTAAAAGAGATACTGGTATTCATCTCTCACTGAGAAGTGAGACCCATGTCTCTTTTGTTGAACCTAAACACATTCTTGTGACTGCCTTGACTATTGGAGTATGGTGGAAAGAACACTAAGTCATTAGACCATGCAAATACTGTGTGCAGAGCAAACTTGTTTTCTTGGAACTCCTTCTCTGATAAAGCCAAGCAGCAATACAGAGAGGCTTCTTGTAGGTTTTCTGCCCATAGCCTAGAAGAGGTCCCAGCCAGCCCTCAGCATTAACTGCCACATATTTGAATAGAGTCAGATGACTCCAGCCTTCCAGTCACTCCCCATCCTCAATCTGATGCAGCCGCTAAAGCAGAGGGTAGAGACAAGCTACCCCTGCTCAATCCTATTAAAATTGCAAACTCATGAAACACAAACCCCCAAACTCCCTGCTATTCTTGTTTCCAGACACTGAGCTTAGAATGATTTGTTATGAAGCAATAGATAACTATAACATATATGGAAATAAAAATGTGTAAAATGAAGCTGAATTATTACTAAATGAGATCACTTTTGTAATCACCACCCAGCTCAAAAATTAGGATATAACTAATGTCCCAGGAGCTTGTGTAGATATGTCCCAGTTATAACCCCTCAAAAGTAATGATTATCCTGATTTTTAACATTAGAGATTAATTTGCATTGTATTAAAATCTATACGAAAGGAATTGCACAATAGGTCTATTTTCTGATTAATTTTTCCCTTGATATTATGTTTATGTATTAGTCCATATTGTTTCATTGAATACATTGCTATTATTCTATTATGTGACATGAAATATTTTTTTCTGCTCGATAGGTTCTTGAGAATGTAGCAAATAATACAGCTACTGGCATTCAGATTGTTGTGCATGTCTTAGTATACATACTTGTCATTTATTGGAAATGTTATATTTAAGCCGGGAAATTATGAGGTATAAAATAAACAAATATATTTTTTTACAACACCAAAATGTTTTCAAAAAAAATTACAACTTACACTCCCAACTGAAGTATCTAAATACTCCTCCTCAACACTTTAATTTGGACCATCTTTGTAAATGATCGTAACGCACATTTTTCTGATATCTAATGAAGTTGAGCACTTTTACAAGTTAGTAATTCGTCTATTTTTAATATACTTGTTTAATTTATAATTTTTGACATTTCCATTGGGTAGCGTTGTCTTTTTCTAATGTCTATAAATATCCACTTTATATTCTAATAGAAACTTTCAACTGCTCACTTCCCTCAAAGACTATTATAATAATTTGATAATCAAATAAAATCAATATATAATACACTAATAATGGACAGCACCACTTAAACAGTCTTTAATTTCACAGAAAGTCACAAGTGGATAATTGATGTTGTTTATAATCTAAAACCAAATAATTTTTAGCAGAATATTTGATTATGGACCTCTGATAGGAACTGAAAATTTTATGATAAAACAGTATAGAATTTCTGGGCACAGCAATATGAGAGTCATGAAGCAGATCTTCAGAAGTACAAAGTTGCTTTGGTGAACTTTTGGATCAGGAAAGGAAACTACTATCTTGGGAAGGGGTTTGTTTTTCCAGGGGAGCAATGTACTCTGAACAGCTTTCAAGAATTTTGAAGCAAGCAATGAAATTATTTATTGGTTTGGAGTTTTCTTTCTTCTTTGGCAAATGTTCAGAACAAATGCTAAGTGATCTATTTTCAGTGCTTGGAATTAAACTATGCGGGTGCAGATCTTCTCAGTCATCAATTCCTTGGTAGACAGATATGTTGCCAACATTGCCATCCCTTTATTGATTGACCTCAGGGTGATCAGATGAATTTTCTGAGGACGTTCTTACGGTTGGCAGTGAGGAGCTTGTATTGTTGAAAAGTCTCCAAGCAGGGGTGATTAGTCACCACCCACCCTGCCCACTTCTTCTAAATGTGCCTATTGTCAGAGTTCTTGAGTGTGGTACATTTTTTATTTGTTCTTAGGGTTAGTCCACTTAGATTCCTACTAAAAATATCTTTCCCCAGAGAAGTTTTTATACATAGCTTAACTTTAATAAAAATACAATGAAAAAATTTTTGGACTTGATGGCTTAAATAAATTTCTTTTGTTTAAAAATCTGTATTAATCTTAAAAACAAAAGACTACTTCCAGTTGTTCCTGTATTACTGTTTAATGCAAAGAAACAAGCAAAATCTATTGAATAAAAATAACAATTCATGAAAAGATTTTTCTATTAATGTTCAAGTTTCATGAAAAATAGAAGGTGTACATACATAGATATATAACTAAAATATCGGAATATTTTAAAAATTCATCTCTCCAAGTACTGCTAGAAGTAGGCCTTAAACTTATACACACCACAGACTGTTAGTAGTCATTGATTTTTCGACAAAATAGTAGTTGGTTTTGTTGTTACTCTTTGCTAGTCTCCCCTCACTCTCCTCTCTGTCTCTCTCCTCTGTCTTTCAAAGCTAATGTCTTTAGTAATACGAGATCATTTTTGTCTTCATCTGTTCCAGTCTACTTTCACTACAAAATGCTCAGTCTCTGACGACAGCGATCATGACAGGATTCATTCTCGATCCTTTTCATGTCAGTTCAATCACCACATGCCAGTTTTCATCAGTTACACCTTTGTGTAGGCACTAACCTCATTTCTGCTACTCCTGAGTTTATAGTTAACATTCAGGAAGAGACAACAATGCCTGAACAGTGGTCTTTGACTAACAACTCTCCTAACCATGCTGAAGTCAAAGTTCAGAAATCTATGCATCTTTTAAATATGTCTTCTCAAGCCCCCTATCCCTTCTGATTTCTTCATTTTCATCCTCATGTCAAAGACTATATTTCTTTGTTAATGTTCTTTGATAGGGATTTAACTATTCCCAAAATAATCTGTCCTGGCTAAGCATGAGGTAGAATTTAAGTCATTGTTGATTCAATTACTTAATTAATTAATGTATAAACTTATATTTTGTTTCCTTGGTTCATATTTCTTTCAATCAGCTGGATTTTTTTCATTTTATATAAAAGGATTTTAAATATCTAAACTCTAGTTTAGATTTCCTGAGGTGCCTAAGAAGGAGTGTACCACAGCTTACCTCTCCCACTATCCCAGAAATCTCTAGTTTAAGAAAAGCAAAATCTGAGGAAGGTGAAATGACAAATTGGACAGAAATATTAAAACCCAAAAAGTAAACTTAAACAGGCACATTATGTACCTTGCGTTACAAAAGTAAATACAGGTATATACTTTTTCTCATTACATGCCATGGAAAGAAAATTTTCTTAGTTTTTCTGTCTCTGTTCGTCTATTTCGATGCTTGGGATCAAACTCGGGACCTCAAGCATGCTAGGCGAGTGCTCGACCGCAGAGCTACACTCTCAGCCTGTTAGGCTTTTCTTTGTGATTGATGTATAATAATAGTACATGTTTATGGAGGGATTTAGCGCAGTGGCACTGAGCCTGTTTCACAACTCAAGATCCTGAGTTCAATCATCAGTACCAAAATAATAATAATAGCAATAATAATAATTATACATATTATGGATACAGTGGGCTGTTTTTATTTGTATATACTTTGGATAGTGATCAAATCAAGGTAGTTAGCAAATCCATCACACTCGAGTTTTAGTGCAATGATGCTTCAGTCTTTTCTCATTTTCCCTTCACTTATCATTCTCATCCCAACAAAAGAAAATTCTTTGCTTTTAAGATCTCTGGTGATTACACTGGATCCACCCAGATAATTCAGAACAATTTTCCTGTGTCAAGCTTCATATGCTTAATCACATTCATGAAGTTCCTTTATCACATCATTTTTTCCGTACTCCATTGTGATTGAAATTTCATAGTTCCAGACATCTGCAAGATTTTTCAAGGCAGACAGGACAGCTGACCTTAAGTCCAGGCCACTCTATTCATCTTAATCTAGTTAATGGTTAACAAGGGGTGAGTATTAAATTAAAATAATACTAGATGCTAAAAGTGATAAAATTCTTTCATAATTTTTAATGTGTTCTTCACATTTTCCCTTCCTTCAACCTAGAATTCTGTATTCACAAAACTACTGCTTTAGTTGTCTTCTGGTGCTGTCGAGTTCTAATGAAATTTAGGTCCTTCTTTTCAGTACAGCTGCCTTAGAATCAAATCCTCAAAGCATGAGGCCTCAGGAGATGTTTCATATTTACATGAAAACTATGAACCTGTTTGTAATAAAAAACATTTTTTTTTGAGACAGGGTCTCACTTTTGTAGTTCAGGCTGGCCTTGAGCTCAGCCTTGAACTCACAGCAATCCTCCTGCCTTGAGTTCTGGGATTACAGGTGTGAGCCATCATGGCCAGCACTGTGGTATGTGGTACTAATTGCTGATGTGCGTGAGTCTCCACACCCAGCATTGTTGTATGTGGTTACCGGGGATCAAACCCGGGCCATTGTGCTTGCAAGGCAGGTGCCAGAACCACTGAGCTAAATCCTCAGCCCAATAAAAACATTTTTTAAACAACCAAGGTTGAAAATCTATATCTCATGTACCCAATTTTAGGTTTTTATTGAAAATGTACTTCAGTAAAAGACAGGTATGAACCAAGTAAGGAGACATGAGATATAGAAACATTGTCTCCAATCCATAGTGGAGGCAGAATATTAAAGAATTCAAGACAAATTGCTAGGAAAATAAGGGTTTTAAAGAAGTAATTCTGTCCTTAAAAAAATCCTAAGAATGTGAGGATGTAAAAACTTTGACAAATAAATAAGGCAATTAGTAACACCAGGGAAAATATTTAAGAATATCAGGAAGAAAAATTAATCACAACTTTTATTCTTGGT
>PVIR01043117.1:0-11906 GCA_004026965.1 Petromus typicus | reverse complement strand
TTTGAGACAGGGTCTCACTTTGTAGTTCAGGCTGGCCTTGAGCTCAGCCTCAAACTCACATCACAGCAATCCTCCTGCCTCTGCCTCCCGAGTGCTGGGATGACAGACATGAGCCACCACTCCCGGCACTGTGGTACATGGTACTGGTTGCTGCAGGGCTTGAGTCTCCACGCCCATCATTGTATGTGGTTACCAGGGATCAAACCTGGGTCCTTGCGCTTGCAAGACAGGCGCCGGAACCACTGAGCCAAATCCCTGGCCCCAGTTTTATTTTTCAATGGTAAGGAAAACGCAGAAAAAAAGATAAAATAAAATGTATGGATTTAAGGAGCATTGCATACACATGATTATAATATACAAGTATTATTAAAATCTTTATTAAATGGAAACTCCAAATATTTAATATGCATCAATAGTAATTTTGGACATTACCTCAATATTCAATGACAAAAATATTTCAAGAGAGAGAGAGAGAGGAAGAGAGAGAGTGAGAGAGCAAGATGCAAGACACGGTGGCACACACAAGAAATGCCAGAGGTCTAGGAAGTTGAGGCAGGAGGCACAATTCAAGCTAAGCCTGGAAAACTTATCAATGTAGCAAGATCTGATATCAGTATATAAAAGAAAAAAGATCTGAAGATGTAGACCAGTGCAAAGGTCTTGAGTTTGATCACAGTACTACAAGTAAAAAATGTATCTTTTAACTGTGTAAACTGAAAATTTCACAAATGGGAAGAAGTAGGAAGCCCTGCCAAAAGTGCGAAGGAGAGGAAAGTACATTTATAGGCAATGGCAGAAGCAGTTTAACTAGCCTGTGATTCCAGAACTCATTTTAATACAGGATATTTGAAGAGTTCCACAAATGGATAATGTTTTCCATAAGAAAAGCATAATAAGTCAAAGTCCTTTGTGCCATAAATTTGCTTGAAGTCAACGTCTCACACATTTGAAAAAAATTAATTGTGTTTAACATCAGTTTCACAGACCCCCATTTTGAATTCCAGTTTACCAATCCCTTCAAGTTCTTGCCACAGTTAATATCGTTAATCAATTCAAAGATTTATGATGTCGCTTGATTTTAATTATTGACTACTCAGTAATATATTTACCTGAAAGACTTATTTCCTGTAATGATTTTTTTTAATATTTCTGAAGTATGCTTGCTAACATAAAATTCCTTTTATTTCCTTAGGACACACTTTGCTGAATATAGCACAATCCTTTTCTTACCTTATGTTTTAATTCAATCATGTACAGTTTAAAGCCTTTTCACAGGAAAAAAAGATCATTAAAATGACGGAGTTCATGTAGGATTGATCAAAAGCACAGCTGAAGCAATTATTTCAGTTAAAGAAATTCTTGGCTGTCAAACAATC
Organism: Petromus typicus; assembly: GCA_004026965.1. Classification (NCBI taxonomy): domain Eukaryota; kingdom Metazoa; phylum Chordata; class Mammalia; order Rodentia; family Petromuridae; genus Petromus; species Petromus typicus. The sequence goes on along the minus strand of PVIR01043117.1, from coordinate 10,530 downwards.
AATTAGATGACTGCATAAATAGATCTTACTTGATTGTTAAAATGAAAACAACAACTAGCAAGAAAGACACCTTCCTTCAGACTAGTTATCCTAATGATTGAATAGGCTCTGCACCAACTCAGGTTTGAGTGATGAACTGCTAGTGAGCTAAGAAGTAAATCAGCTAGTGAGAGTTGTACCCTTATGTGTAAGAAGTCATGTAGCAAGGGAGCATATAACATTTGTGTACAAATACATATAAAAGCACTTTTTATGTGTGATCCAATTTAGCTTTCACTACAGTTTTTGTACATATTTCTGTCCCAATTTCACGTTAATAAATTGTTCCAAAAATAATGACATTAATGCTGTACCCACATTTGTAGATATGATGAGTGCTGCATTTGTGAACTGAAACTTTGATTTGAATTCAGTGGTTTTGCTATTATTCCCAATTTCCATCTGCAAATATCCAGTCAACACTTCATAGCTATATTATTCCAAAAATTAACCTTCATTAATCATATTTTTAAAACTAGATTATAGTTTTATAAGTATTGATGTGAAAGATGACCTTTTCTTTGTATGTTACAAAGAAAAGAGGGTATTTAGGCTTGTAATTCTCAAGAGGGAGTCCAAGAGCATGGCCCTGGATCAATCTGTTTCTGGCAGAAGATTCATGCTGCATTAATTGCAATGGAAAATGTAGACATGGCACAAAAGAGAAGTATGCATGTGGGAAAGAGACATAAGAGACTGTTTTATCTCAGTTCACATTTGTGGTTACTAATGCAACATCATGAGCCTTAATTTACGCCTAGGAAATCTAATCTGATCTTTAAACTACTGATATAGCATCTGCAAAGCAACCTCCACTCATGAGGGCGTGCTCCCAGGCCCAAATTACCTTCTAGGCTCCATATTTTTTAAAATTGATTTTATTGGTATATTTTACACATACATTATGATCAGTGGGTATATCTTGAGGACATACTCATGAGTGAAATAAATAAGACACAGATGTGCAAGTACCACATCTTTTCTCTAGTATGAAAAAAATGCAGATGTAATGAATGCCAAAACGTAGGCTCCATCTTTTAAAGGTCTTGCAAATCTCAATATTATATTGAAGACCAAGATACTAGCATATACAACTTTTAGGGGCAAGTCATTTCCAAGTAATAATACCTGTAAACTTATTAAAAATACTTCTCAATCCTTATCACAAACGAAGGAGCTGTGTAGCATGATCTAGTCTTTTGTCTTCGCAAACTTCCTAGGTCATTCTGAGTTAAGCTGAAGTCTAAGAACTATAGATATGTCCAATCATTGACTTCCTGGAACACGACCAAAATAATGCCATCATAAATTAGAAGCTTATAATAAATGTAGAAGTACTACTAACTTCAGTGGATATCTTCCAAATGCCATTTTATTGAGCCTTTTTGAATCAAATGAAAAGAAATGTGAGTGAGGCTTTCTAGCAAAGCATTTCACTTTATAGGACGAAAATTCTGTTATCCTCTCATACTTCAGAAGAGTGTAGATAGATATTATTGACAGATTGATTCTAATTTTCAACTTACCTCCTAATGAATTTTCTGAACTAGATATTTTTAGTTTAAAATTTTCATATTAGCATCATTTTTAAACAATTTATACACTCCTTTGTTTCATTATTCCTTGGAGCATCCATTATCATAAATTAGTTTCACACAGGAATATGATCATTATTTTAAATATGTGCACAGCTGAACTCCTCACAAAAATTCTGATATATATTTCAAGAATTCCACTTATATTTCTTTAACTGTATCTTCCTTGGAGTCTAAAATATTAATTTCCATGGAAATACACATGAAGTTAGTAAATACATATGATAACAGTTATATATTCATGGAATTGGAAAAGTATATTAAGAAAAAATATTTAGAAAATTAAATACTGCCAGTAAGCCCTGAAAACAAAGTTTCCTGGCCTAACTTCTCTGACACAAGTTCTGCACTCAACCTACAATCTGGGAGAATTTATGTCGCTGTTTTTTTCTTTTCTTGAAGGTGTCCTTAGTCTACTTCCAGAGTTGTGGGGATTTCCTTGTGAGTCAATCATACCTAGTAAAAATCTATCTGTAATATGTACATTCCTAGGCTCCAGAAATAGTCAAACAATAAATGTTAGTGGGAAATGTGAATAAAATTTTTCTCTATTTCATTGTCTACCTGAATACAAGGCCTTCCATTATAGGAGTTTACAAAATGGGGAGAAGATGAGAGAAGGGGACCACTAGTTGCTACATACCAAGTATCAGAGCAAGAGAGTAGGTTAGAAAGAGAAACAGGACCATTCGGACCAGAACACTCTTTACATCCCAAGTCAATCTTGGAAGAGGACTGTGCACTCTGCGGGAGGGAGACAGCATTTCCAGAGACAGCTTAGCCTTCCTAGCTCTCCCAATGTAAAAGAAAAACTCCAGTCGTGGTATCAGAGAAACTGCAAATTAGAGAACAGTGTATGAGAGAACATGATCAAGCCATTGGGAACTTGAAAACAGATTCCAATTAGGGACTCACATTTGAGCAATGCCAAACTATGGATTAAGGGCTACGTGAGTAAGTAGTGCTTGATATCTGTGGGAACCCCGCCAAAGGAGAGACTAATGCAGAAATAAATGCTCACTCATTCTTTTCCCAAAAACCAAGAATGATGCACTTACAGGACATCCTATCTGTTGTCCATACCTTCCATCTGGTGTCCATGGGAGTGCTCCATCACACTCTGCTAAGGAATACTGAAAGCAGTGATCCCAGAGACATGATCAGCTTCATTAGTAAGAAAGTGACTCATGGGGAAATCCCTGAGCAAGGATCACTAGCAAAGGGACAGAGACTGGTGCTAGGATCAGAGAACACCTGACAAAGAGTAGAGCAGAAGGCTACTGGAATGGATATATAGAGGTGACTTCAGAATCTTCCGTGAAAGGAAAAGAACAAGAGAATTGAGAGGGTACTGGCAGAAATCAACAGAGAACTGGGTGCCAGGCCTAATACATCACTCCATTCTGTTTTCAAATTAAGCAAGGTGAATAGACCCTCAGACAAAGTCTCATATTTAGCCATGTCCGTAATGTGGCATGCATCCAGGCGGCAGACATCCAGGGTCATCTAGATCAACAAGCTTTCTTCATAGACAGGGAGTTCAACAATTCATGAGTGGAGCTATTGCTCAGAGATCTGCAATGGCACTCAGACTACAATATAAAAGGAACTGTGAACACACTTTTGTTTCCTGGCACACATGTAATGTTTGTTTTGGTTAGTGCTTTTTTTTTCTTTTTTCATGTTTAATATATCTTCTGTTAATTTTTCTCTTGTTTTCTTCTTTACCCTTTAGATTCCCTGTCAATCTTTCTTACTTTCATCTGACATATGCATAGGAAATATCTATCTATCTATCTATCTATCTATCATCTACCTATCATCTCTATAGAAAGAATAATAAGACTTAAGTAGTGCATTAATTTAAATAATACTTTTCATGTTCAAGTCATGGTAAATCATACCAAAAGTGTTCACATTGGCTACAAACTTATGCTCCCTACCAACATATTAAAGGTTCATCAACTTCACAATTCCATTAATATCCAATTATATTTCACTCTGTGTTCTTTCTTCCACTTCCACAAATATTCTCTCAAATCCCTTTAACACTAGTCATTTTTCTTCAGCTGTGAAAATAATTCTTGTACAATGTGACCTCTTTCAGTTATTCATGTAATGATATTTATTTTTCTTCTCCTCTTCTTACTGAGTAACCCCCTGAAACTTTCTTTTCTTTTTTCCTTCCCTCTCTCTCTTCATCCTTATCTAACTGTTATTAGCATTATAACACAGTCTGTAGGAGATATTGATAAAGGATGAATTTGTTAAGACAAGTTTTAATATACATGACTGTTGTTTAATTAGATTTGTTAACAAAACCAATTGGGATTTGTTCCCTGAAATGCAGAGACAAACAAATTGATTACAACAAATTACTTATAAAAGCAAACACATTAGAATTATAGTAGACATATCCAAACAAATCTTAAAGGCTAGGGGAGCTTGTAGTGATGTGTTTAAATCTCTAAAAGAAACCAACTTCCAACAACACTAGTATGTCCAGCAGAATTATCTTTCAAAATTAGTAGAGAAATAAAGACTTTCCATGACAAAAGACATCTAAACACATCCACCAAACAGTACTCAACAAATTCTCAAGATTATCCTTGACAGATAATGAAGCCAGCAATGCAACATTTGAAAAGAAATCTAAAGGAATGGATATAGCAAACAGAGTCAATAGTATAGGAGAAAAAGAAGTCAAAACCTCTTTATTTGCAGGCAACATTATCTTTTTCATAGAAGTCTCAAAAAATCTCACCAAAAGAATCCTAGAAGCAATAAGCAAATTCATTAAGTCTGCAGCATATAAAATCAGCACCCACAAATCAATAGCATTCTGTACACTGATAATTAAGTGAATAATGAAATTTATAAACAATTTCATTCATAGTAGCTTCAATAAAAGCTAAATACTTAAGAATTAATCTAACAAATAAAGTGAAAGACCACAGAATAAAAATAGAGCATGTAAAAACAACTCCAAGCACATCAAGTCATCTGGTCTTTGACATGGGAATGAAAAATATGCTGGAGGAAACATAGCCACCTTAACAAATGGCAATGGGAAAAGTGACCGTGCACATATGGAGACTGAATCTACATGCACACCTTTTCAAATGAGCTAAAATAAAATAAAAACACATCAAAGATCTAGATAGTAAAACAGAAATATTTAATATGCTGGAATATTAAAGAATAAAATTCCTGAAGACATAGACACATAGAGACTTTTGCTTTAGAGTTCAAATTGCACAAGAATCAACAAATAGGATGTATCAAATGGAAAACTTCTGTACAACCACAACTAATTGACATGAACTATGGAATACAAATTTTACTGGTTACTCCTCAGAAAGAAGACTAACATCAAAACTGTAAGAAAGAAATAAAACATTCAACCAGCAAAAAAAAACAAAAGAAAGAAAAAAAACCTTTTCCAAAGATGAGCAATGGAGATGAATACAAACTTTTCAGGAGAAAAAGCAGAAATGGCTAATTAATCTATGACAAATAGCTCTCATTAGCCATGAGAGAAATGTAAATTAAATAACCTGAAATCTCATTTTACTGAGAACAAATGCCTATCATCAAGAAATCAAATGATAACAATGATTGCAAGGCTGCAGGGAAATGAGAACCCTTCTACATTGTTGATGGAAATGTGAACTAGTCCATCTGCTATGGAAATCATATGGACATTCATCAAAAGTCTAAAGTTAGAAATTCTATTTAACTCAGCTGTTCCCTTGATAGGTATCATCTTGAAAGAGTTAAAGACATTATAATACAGTGATGCATGCCCATGTTTATAGCAGCACAATTCATAATAGCTAAATCTTGGAAATGTCCCATATGCTCATCAACAGATGAATGGATAAAGAAAATGTAGTAATTATACATAATAAAGCATTCCTCAACCATAAAAAAGGATAAATTATAATCATTTTTAGTAAAATTGATGCACCTTGGGACCATAATTTTAAGTGAAATAAATCAGACATGCAGGCTTAAATATTGCATGATTTCTCTGTTTGAGAAACCAAAGTATAAATAATTTAAAGAGCAAGATAAATGATAATAAAAATGAGGAATAGTTCTTTTACAAATAGAAAGAACTAGAGATGGAAGAGGGGGAAGGGAATTGAGAACAAATGTAAGTAAAAATAATTGAAATGTGTTATGTACATGTACCAATACCTCATGACGGATGTAACTGTTTAATACAGCAAATATGTACTAATAAGTATAAAAATGCAATTGCCATAGAACAATATACATGTTCCTGAAGAAGTATTATAAGGACAATATTTGTGGAGAATAAGAATTCATTAAATGTCATAAATGAAGTCTTGAACTCATTGGAACTCAGGGAAGTGATAGAGAGAATGGTGTAAGGGGAATAATACTTGAAGACATGGTTGATATTCCATTAAGGGGACATTGTACTGTCAGGTCAATGAATCAGTAGGTTCAAAATTGGCTGTGGTTAAAGCCTTGTATTTAACTGTAGAGAATCAAGTTCCACCAACCATGTAGCAAAATGCAAAATGGAGGATTAGTTTAGGAGGAAATATAAAGATTTATTCATTTTAAGACAACTATTTTGGGGATTTCAGTCAGATATGCCAGCACAACTTCGCTGAATAAATTATGTCTTGGGAGTCTCCCTATTTTCTAAAATTACCTCACTCTTCACCATGAAGAATCACTGAAGTGAAACTGAGAGGCAGGTAGCTTGTCCTTTATTTTGGAATGCTATGGATATGTGTTTTATGAAAATATAACTGATGTGAGGATAATGTTCAAAACGAGGACATGAAAGCAAATCAGACCACTCATTCACTAATGTCTGCGTGATTCTAGAGGGAATCCACATTAAGGATTTGAATTAAGAAGGTTACAGCTGAAAATAATTAGCACAATTCTAGAAAATACTGGAAAAAAGACTCTGACTTTTCCTCAAAGAAAGCAACTTTCATCTCCTGACTAGTATATATCAACTTTCAAGAAAGAATTTCAGAGGACAAAAAGAGTAGGGCAAAAGTTCTTTCCTTTATAGTAGGTGAGTGCTTTTATTACACTTTGCTGCTCACAAAGTCAAGTAGCAAGCAAAACCATTGAACTCATGTGCTTCTGTTTCTGACCGTCGTTTCCAGCAGTAAACAAGTCTGCCAATCATTTTTAGGGTTTTGGTTTTGGTTTTTGTACTGTGAATGCCTGGAAAAAGTCCAAGGATTCTCATTCTCATAGACTACTGAGAGGCTGTTGGAGATAGAACAGGATAGGACTTGTCATAGATGTAGTCTGTTTTATGACCAAAGTAGTGACTTAAGAGAAGGAAGATTACAATCTTTTTAAGTCCTATTATGAATGACTAAAATAATGTGTGTGGTTATTAAATTTAGTTGAAACACAGAAACAACTAATAATTACTGAGGTAAAACAGCTCAAGATATAAATAACCTCAATTTGATTATTTAGACAAATGCTTGTCTTTTATTTTGAGACATGGTCTTGCTTTGTAGTTCAGACTGGCCCTGAACTCACTATGTAACCCTGGCCAAACTCAAACTCAGGCACTCCTCCTGCCTCTGGCTCCTGAGGGCTGGAATTACAGCTGTGAGCCACAGCATCTAGCACTGTGGTATGTGGTTGCCGGGAATCAAGTTCAAGCCCTTGCCTTTGCCAGGCAGATACCAGAACGATTGAGCTAAATCCCTGGCCCAAAATGCTCTTGTCTTAAATGATTTTTTTGTTTTATTTTCTGGTACTGGGGATAGAACATAGTGCCTTTGAGCTGAGCTACACCTGAAGTTCATTTTGTAGTTTTTTGAGACAGGCTCTTGTTAAATTGCCTAGAATGGGTTCAAACTTACATTTCTCCTGACTAAATCTCTTAAAATGTTGAAGTTACAGGTGTGTGCAATCACACCAGGTTAATACTTGGTTTATTAATAAGTTTCTTACACATAGAACGTGACTTGAATGAGTTAGGTAAGTTTATGCTACAGAAAGAAACAATCTCAAAATCTTTTGTGATTTCAAATATTAATAGTGGATTTACCCTGTAGGTCCTTTCAAGGAACAAGATGCTTCAATCTGGAATGAAATTTTTAGACTAAATTTTAAGGAGAATTTAGTAAAGGAATGTCTTTTAGAGAAGGACATAGAAAATGAGGTTGGAAATGGACAGTGATTTCTCTATATTCATCCCAGAGCTTCTCTGATCCCTTTTAAAGTTTACATTTCATTAGCACTTGTGTAGAATATTTAAAGATTTGAAAGCCAGGCCTAGGTGATTCCTGATATCACTGTATTATGATTTAGTTTTCTTTCAGAGTTTCAGCTTCCATTATTGGTTTTATCATAAGGAAAGAAAAGAAAAAATTTTAATAAATGTTCAAATAATTATAAAGACATATTCATTACACAAATGAATGTGATTTGTTGTGGTTTTTACATATATGTATATATATGCACAACATATTAATGATGCCCATCCTCCTTTCTTCTACTCTCAAACAGACCCTACCCAAACTTCAGTAATCACTCTACATTAAAATTGAATTTTTAAAATCTTATTTTGGTTTTAATTTTCATGTATGCCAGAGAACATGTGACACTGGTGCTTCTGATTTATGTACTCTTACAGTGATTTTCTCTAATTCCATCCAACTTGTATATAACATGATTTCATTCTTCTTTTTGGCTGAATAACACTACATTGCGGGTGTACATGACTTTTTAACTACCACTTTATCTGCTGATGGACATTTACTCTGATTATAGAATTAAGAAAAAAGTCTCTCCATAAGGAAAAGTCCAGGACCAGATGGCCTCACTGATAAATACTGCCAACTTTTTAAAGAAGAACATATCTAAATGGTGCTTAAAATATTCCATGGAATTGAAAAGGAAGAAACCTTTCCAAGCTCATTCCATAAGGCCAGTACTATCCTGCTACTAACATCTGAAAAGATCTCCAGTTTAAATTAATGGAGGTCTTATATATTTAATAAAATATATATAAACAGATATAGCCCTTAAAATGAAAAATAAGAGCATAAAATTAAGTAATATTTAAAATATGCATTTGTTTAGAAAATTGGTTCAGTTTTATACATTTTGAATTTTATTAAAATTTAGAGAATACTTAAAAATGTTGGCCTCAATATCTGGGCATCATGGTGATACCTTGTGTTGCATCTAAGAGATAGATTCCACTTCCTGTGTACAGGCAGCAAAGAATTGCAAGTGTGTCCATAACGCAAGTGCATCCATAAGGGTAATAGAACAGTCAGCTACCATTATTGAAGACAACTGGAAGAAGTGCTCAGGGCAGATCTGTACCAACCAAAATTATCAAGTGGTATAAAGAGAAAAATAGTGCCAGGACAGCAGAGGAATAGTAAAAAGGTGAAAATAAATCAGGTTTTTATTTTTGTTTTTGAGATAGTCTCGCTTTGTAGTTCAAACTGACCCTGTGCTCAGCCTTGAACTCATAGAAATCCTCCTGCCTCTGCCTCCCAAGCGCTGGGATTACAGGTGTGAGTGACCACGCCCGGCATTGTTGTATGTGGTTACAGAGGACTGGACTTCGGCCCTTGCGCTTTCAAGGCACCAGAACCACTGAGCTAATCCCCGAACCCAGGCTTTTGGATTTTAAAAGATGTGTACCTTACCTTGGTAATCCCTCAAGAGATGTCTCTGGATAAAAGTGAAACAAATAATTGACAGGCCTGAAACATCTCAGATGTGCCTAAATATGCACGGCTCACCCAGAGTCTGCGAGGAAAAAGAGGAAATAAAGGTACAACTTCAATAGGACAGGTTTATTTCAAACTTGAGAGATACTTTCCTGGCACTTACACCAGATGGTTAGTCAGGCTCCGAGCTCTTTCATACGCTCCTGAGGAGAAGAGCTCAGAGACAAGGAGTTGTACCTACCTGCCAAAAAGACAGAAAAGGAAGTGGTGTTTTCCCAGTGAAGAGGCTTGGCAGTGCACAGGAAATAGTGGAAGGGCTGAATACTGGAAATTACAGGGTGCAGCAGTGCTCATTAGGCCTTATTAACCCATGTTCATTCATTTTTTGTAGAGGCAAAAGCATAAGAGGGGAGGAGAAAGGTTTACAGTGGCCTCTGATCAGTATAGGATGGCGAGGGGTACACTCTTTCATAACCCACCCTGTTTTAATCGCACGCAAGACAAGTAGTCCCTATAATTTAATAGTTAACAAAGGCTGAGTGGAGAAAACAACACTAAAGCTCACCCCACAGGATCTCACTTGCCTAACTAGCTTTCTGATCTGTCACTATAGGTTTTAATACCCCGCATTTGAAGCTCACATCACTATCATTTTAAGTTCAGTACTTTGACAGTGCAAGAAGATATCCAGAATCTGGGAAATGTTGAAGTGCTGTTGTTCTGTTGTTATATTTCTCCATTTCATTAGTAAAAGTCTTTAAAAAAAATTCTTTCCAAACAGTGCGTTCTAAAGGATCTGAGGAGCATTGCAGTTGTGATTCTCCAAGGAATCGTTTGTTTCAACGTTTTTGCTTTTCCTCTACAAACTACTACTTATTGTGATTCTTGATTTTTTTGAAATCTTAATTAACATTCATTGAGTTCAAAACACAACAGGATACTTTTTTCAAGAAATACAAACATTCTGTAGAAGAACCACAGCTTTTTTATCCAGTCTCCAGTTGATGGACACTTGGGTTGTTTCCAAGATGTAGCAATCACAAACTGGGCTGCTATAAACATGGGTGCACATATGTCACTGTGATATGGTTCTTCTACAGAATGGAGTACTACTCTGCCATAAAAAATGATAAGTTTGAATCATTTCTACTTAAATGGACATACCTTGAGGATATCCTCATAAG
>PVIR01043116.1:0-11770 GCA_004026965.1 Petromus typicus | reverse complement strand
ACAAGCCTTTGGATTGATGCCACACAACCCCAGGGTGGGCCTTCCGTCACCCACACCCTTAATCCTCCTTAGCACAATCTAACCCAGCTACCTTCAAAACTCCACACCAACGAGCACATGAGGCTTTGGGGAGACAGCTATGTATAAACCATAACATTTGGGAAGACATTTTTTTCCTGTTTTTATTCCTGTGGATTAAACCTAGAACCTTCACAGTGAACCTGTTATTTTGAGACAGTCTTGCTGAGTCAGTAACTTATAGGTGTTGCTACCACTTGAGCTAAATCCCCAGTGTGTAGGGAGTCATCCAGGTGAGGCTCCAGCTTGTGGTCTTCCTGCTTCTGCCTGTCAGAGTGCCAGGGTAACAGGTGTGTGCTGCCACACCCACCCGCGGTGTAACTTCTGGATACTGGTTCACCTTGTACAGCAGGGAGGTGGGATGTACTGTTTCTATGAGCTGCTTTTCTTTTTTCCTTTCTGTATCCAGGGATCAAACTCAGGACCTTGCGCCTTCCAGGCAGATGTGTGCCACTGAGCTACCGCTCCAGCCCTGTGGGCCGCTTTGTTAGGAAAGTATTAGCTGAAAGCCTCCGACAAACCTGGCCTGGCCAGTCACCCCAAAATGCCGGTCAGGGAGAGGAGCAGAGTTGAGGGGCGAGACAAGAGCTTTCCTCTGCTGGCCGTGAGAGGACAGGGAAAGAGACTTAGGAGCTCCGTTGTGGTTGGGGTGTAGATGTCCCTCAAAACCTCATCAGGACACGACTAAAACTGGTGTGATGCTGCGAGTAAGGGTTGTGATGAGTACACCAGTAGCTGGTTAGACTGGCACCACCCCAGCGGTCTAGATAAGGTAAAGGACAGAAAGACACTGTCAGGGCTCCTTGCTGCCTTTGTTATCTTCCGCCACCATTCCGTCGCCCCTCTGCCAGCCTGCCTTGGAGCCCCCAGTGTGGACTGGAGCTTCTGTGAACTGTAAGCCAAGTAAAGCTTTCCTCTTTTGTGGTAAACGGGAAGGGAATATAACTAGAACTTTCGGATTAAGTTCTAGTCTCCTGTGAGTTCATGGCACACGGCGAAATAATTAATAATTAGGCAGAAATGAGACTTAAAGAAACTGAGCTTGGGTCTGATCCATGCTACTCTGGGCGGCGAGGACTCCGGACCCCATCCTACCACACCTTTTATTATCTACATTCCAAAATACCCGGAAAGGCAATGGACACCAACAATAGTCCTAAGGAAGTTATGTAGATGAGGATTCCTCCGGGCAAGGCAGATGTCAGCAATAGTCCTTGAGAAGGGGGAGATCCGGTGCAGTTCTGCCCTGAAGCATCACAGCATGTGGGACCATTGAGTCCCTGTTGCTACCAGAGATGAAGAGTCAAGTCCAAAGTCCCCTGCAGGCAGGCAGGAAGGCCCAGTCAATTTTGACCTTGCAATTCCCAAACAGGGTGACTCCCAACACTCTTTAACTTTGGGTGTCAGGTATTTTCATCTCAGCAACAACAGAAAAGTAACCAACACAAGCTGTCTTCAAATCTCAGTACTTGAAGACTAAGGTAGAAGGATCCCCAAGAATTTGAGGCCAGCCTGGGCTACATAGTAAGACCCTTTTTGAACACACACACACACACACACACACACACACACACACACACACACACTCTCTCTCTCTCACTCTCTCTCTCTCTCTCTCTCTCATGTCTTTAGGAGCTGATGGACACCTTAGGGTTTTATTTTTATTTTAAGGGGGGTGGAAGTGAGGGGTGGGGTTTGCGTCACCCACCAATTTGATTGGTCAGGATCTCAGGGCTGATTCAGGTTCCGGGGACCATCAGCACATGAGGGAGGCAGTTTGCTTCCTGCTGTGGGATGAGAGCTGGTGCAGGTGGGCAGCCTCAGCTCCTGTCACAAGTGACTGCTCTGGTAGGGGCTTCGTTAGGAGCATTCTGCACCTTTCCTGGAATCCAGATGACTCCAGGTTTGGGATGACAAGGTTTTAGGGATCATTCCCCCAGGGTCTGGAGTGAGATGCTATAAAAGCTAGCAGTTGTGGGGCCGGGGATATAGCTCAGTGGTTCCGGCGCCTGTCTTACAAGCTCAAGGACCCGGGTTTGGTCTCCATTAACCACATAACAATACTGGGCGTGGAGACTCACCCCAGCAGCAACCAGTACCACGTACCACAGTGCCGGGGGTGGTGGCTCACGCCTGTCATCCCAGCACTCAGGAGGCAGAGGCAGGAGGATTGCTGTGATGTGAGTTTGAGGATGAGCTCAGGGCCAGCCTGAACTACAAAGCGAGACCCTGTCTCAAAAATAAAAAATAAAAAAAGCTAGCAGTTGTGTATCTACAAATCCTGAAAGTCACGCTGCTCACATTTATCTTTTTGCTGCCCTGAACATAGCAATCCTCCTGGCTCAACCTCCTGTAGGCTGCTATTACAAGCCTGTTCCACCATGCCCAGCCCCATTGATACTTCTTTTTTTGTTTGTTTATTTTTTTTGGGTTTTTGTTTGTTTTTTTTAGGCAGAGTCTCCCTTTTATAGTACAGGCTGGCCCTGAGCTCAGCCTTAAACTCACATCACAGCAATCCTCCTGCCTCTGCCTCCCGAGTGCTAAGATTACAGGCGTGAGTCTCCACGCCCGGCACTGTGGTATGTGGTTAGTGGGGATCAAGTCCAGGCCCTTGCACTTCTAAGGCAGGCACCAGAACCACTGAGATAAATCCCTGCCCCCCCCCATCACTACTTCTTAATAGCCCAGTTTGTCCTCTTCTTGAAAATAGTGAGCAGTACCTTATCGTGGATGTTTTGGTCCCATGCAGCACCCAGCTCCACTGGAGTTACACCACACAATGCCTAGAAAGTACTCTGATACCACTAATTTGGTTAAATTTGGTGTGGTTTAGTCTGTTTCATTTGTTTGTTGTTGTTGTTTTTCTTTTGTTTTTTGTTTTTCCCGATACAGTCTCACTGTATAGCCTAGGCTACCCTGGAACTCATGGCCATTCTCCTGCTCCGCCTCCCAGGTGCTAGGATGACAGGTGTGTACTGCCACACGCAGCCAAGTGCTCAGACGGTGTCTGGGAGACCCTTTCCCAGCAGAGGTTTCAGCATCTTTCTCTCCCACTGTTAACATCACGGCCATCAGTTGTCACAGGCTTCAAGACAGGGGTCCACCCTCCCCCGTCCCTGCGTGGATGCTGTAGGACTCAGTTCCCCCACAGAGCAGGCTGTCCAGGAAGTAGAGGCCCCTGTGGGCCCTCAGCGTGTGGCCCCTGCCCTCCCACTGCCCTGTCCCCTGTAGCAGCGGGCAGAGGCCCCTGCCCATGAAATGCACCCACAGTCTAGCCCTGTAATGGGAATGGCCGCCTCGGCCTCAGTCCCCCGGGACAGCGCTGGAAGGGCCATTGCCCTCCTGGCCCCTGCGCTGCCCCCAGGGCTCCTGAGTGGACAGCAGGGGGAGCCCTTGGGCTTTCCGCGGAGATGGCCTTGTTTGTATATGACCCCATGGAGTGAGTGCATCTCCTCCGTTGGGGGGGAGGGTGTGTGTGTGTGTGTGTGTGTCCTGAACAAGCATGGTGTGGCCATGTGGGCACTGACCAGCCTGAGTCCCATTTGCACATCGTTATCTACTGCGGGGTAGTTATCCAAGAGCTGTTCCTGTGTGGCCAGAGAACTCTGGTAGCCAGGCATAGTATCATCCTAGCATGTGGGAGGTCCAGGTAGGAGGACTGCAAAATCAGATCCCAGCTGGCCAACTTCCACTCAACTCAGTGAGACCTTGTCCAAACATAAAAAGGGCCGGAATGCGGCTCAGTGGGAAGGCCCTGGGTTCAGTCAGTCCTCTGGCAGTGCCACAAAAGCCAGTGCCACATTTGCAACCGGAGCTGGTCATAACCAGGGCATACATTTTACCTCTCATATGTAAGGATGGGCTGTCGGACGTGCATCTCAGGAATGTTTACGGGCTTCGCTGGCCTCTGACTCAGAACATCATCACGTCTCACACACGTTGGGTCAAATATACCAAAAGAGGGTGCATTTCACTGGCCCGTCCTTCATGAGGGATGAAGTGTAATGAGTATTTTTTTTCCTAATAGACAACTTTTTCCTTATTTTATATTTTGAGGCCTAAGGTTTAAACCCTGAGCCTCAAGGTCAGGGATTTAGCTCAGGAGTTCTGGCATCTGCCTGGTAAGCGCAAGGTCCCAAGTTCGATCCTTGGTACCACAAATCACAATGCTGGTGGCTCACACCCGTAATCCCAGCACTCAGGAGGCAGAGACAGGAGGATTGCCTTGAGTTTGAGAGTAGCCTGGGCTATATAGTTAGCCCAGGGCCAGGCTGAACTACAAAATGAGACCCTGTCTCAAAAAAAAAAATAAATAAATAAAATAAACCCAGAGCCTCTCACACATGCAAGGCAGGGGCTTTGTAGCTGAGACCACATTGGCCTTCCTTCCTTCCTTCCTTCTTTTCTTTCTTTTCTTCTTCTCTTCTCCCTCCCCCTCCTTTTCCACTTATTTCCAGTATTGAGATCAAACCCCAGGCCTTCACACTCAGCTACATCCACAGCTCTTTTTATTTTTTTTTAGGTTTTTGTTGTTGTTTTGTTTTGTTTTTGAGACAGGGTTTCGCTTTGTAGTTCAGGCTGGCCCTGAGCTCAGCCTCCAACTCACACCACAGCAATCCTCCTGCCTCTGCCTCCCGAGTGCTGGGGTGACAGGCGTGAGCCACCACGCCTGGCACTGTTGTATGTGGTACTGGTTGCTGCTGGGTGTGAGTCTCCATGCCCAGTGTGGTATGTGGTTACCGGGGATCAAACCCCGGTCCTTGCGCTTGCAAGACAGGCGCTGGAACCACTGAGCTAAATCCCCGGCCCTTTATTTTAGTTTTATTGAGACAGGTTCTCATTGAATTGCCCAGACTGGGTGGAATGTATGACCCTCCCAGGGCTGGGATTGCCAGCGTGCACCACCGTGCCTGGCTTCTCCCTTTCCTCAAGTGCACGCCACCCATCATTTTGATGCTTTCCTTCCCCTGGTGCTGCTGGAGTAGAACCCTGGGACCCACACGTGCTAGGCTAGGACTCTCCTACTGAAATACATTCCAGTCCTCACCCTTCCTTCTTACAAGACACGCATGAGGCTAGGCTGATGTAAGCAGCCTTTTCTAATTACACAGGGAGCTTGTTTATACTTTTGTTGCCAAAGCTCTGAATTGAAACACAGATTGCAAAGAAACATGTACAAAGTGTATTCTTTTTTGAACTTTTATTTAACAATCCAAGGAATTAAATTCAAAGCCTTCACACTGAGCTACATTCCCCAATCCTTTTCTTACTTTTTGTTTGACACAGGATCTCACTATGTGGCCCAGTTGCCCAATTCCTGGGCTCCAACTAGAAATCTTCTTCTACCTCAGCCTCCTTTCAGCTGTGTGCCCCCACACATGGCCAACCTTCTTTTCCTTTTGATTTGTCTTGTTGTTATTTTTGTTTGGTTTGATTTGAGTTGGGTCTTCTGGCAGTGCTAAGAAGGGAAAACAGAAAGCTCGACCTCATGCATGCTTCCACTGAGCTCCCCTGCAAACACTCCCCACAAAGCCTAGGAATCACATTTAAGTTTCTGGTGGTTTCTTTGCCTCTGTACATTTCCCGCAAGCTGTGGTCTGGGCCCGTGGGCCCTCTATGCACGCATCCATTCTCATCATGATGGTGTTCGGGGCTTCTTGTGCTTATTTTTTGCTTCTTGAAAACTACTCATTCTTAGTTTAGGCGCTATGTGAAGATGCACAATAAACTCTCTGGAAATCATGTTTAAATTTGCTGGATCCTAGTCAGGTTAAGACATGCAGGGGAAAGCAGTGAGTGTATCAGTTGGTCCTTCTGCCCTTTCGCATAACTCAACACAGTATGAAATTAAACGTGACTGGCTAGGTATGCCAGTATGAAAGCTTCATGCTCAGTCCTCAGTACTAGGAGAAAGAAAAGTAGATGTAAGCCAAGCTTGGTGGTGCACGCCTGTAACACCAGCATTCTAGGAGGGTAGAACTGGAGGATCACAAATCCAAGTCCAGTTAGGCAACCTGATAACTTAACAAAATAAAAATAAATAAAAAGGGGCAGGGATGGAGCTCAGTGCAAAGGCCTGGATTCAATCCCTAGTACCACAGAATGGGGGCGGGGGATACATCCATGTGTCCTGGGTGCTGTTAAGCTTAAAAAAGTAACTGTGGACAAAGTTAAACTTCTGACAACCAAAACATAGAGTAAAAATAAATACAGTAAATCTTTGGAGACCACCGAATCCGAATTGTGTGTAGACCTGTTAATTTGATACAGATGCCGAGCACTGTTGATCTCATACCTCTTCTGTGCATGTGTGGGACATTTCAGGACTCGGTAGCCTTTGAGGATGTGTCTGTGCACTTCACCCAGGAGGAGTGGGCTCTGCTGGATCCTTTACAGAAGAAGCTATACAGAGACGTGATGCGGGAAACCTTCAAGAACCTGGCCTACATAGGTAAGGATGACGTCACCTTAATAAACCAATCAGAAAACAGAGATTTCTGCCTCAGCGTTAATATCCCCATTTTAGAATGTAAAAAGTAGGAGATAGACTTTTTGCAAAAGGGAGGGATACCAAGAGATAGAGGGAGGGTAGCGAGGAAGAAGAAAAGGACATAAAAAGGAGTAAGATGCGTTATGTCCGTATACCACTGCCCCACAGTGAATGTGATAATTGTGCACTGCAAACTTATGCTAATAAAAAAAATCACCAAAAAAAATAGAATGTGAAGGGTGAATACATTGGGTCAGCCCACCCGGCATGATAATCTCACATGGATCCCAGCCGTGATGGTGAGCCTTTTAGAACTTCCAGCTTTAACAGAGAGCCCACTGCACTGCACATGCCTTAGGTTCACCGACACGACCTAGGGTTAACAACGCTTCTGTTATTTTTAATAATTTATGAGACTTTATCCATCTGATTTTAGGGACCGAATGGAAAGACCAGGACATTAAGAATCAATACAAAAAGCAGGAAAGAAATCTAAGGTGAGTTTTACACGCCGCAGAGAGGAGTGTCCCTTGAAGCAAATCATAGTATGTGACATGTTTTAGTATGAAAATTACTATGAAATTTTTAAAGCAAGCAAACCAAAGAAATCTTAGCCTCAAATTTATTTTTTCTTGGAAATGTTCACCACGAAATGTTTTCTTAAGTGAAAAAGATATTCAGTGTTTGAAAAATATTTCGCTTAGAAACTGTGTAAAAACCCCACCTGGAGCCCGGGGATGTGGCTCCGTGGCCCACGTGCAGGCCGGGCATGTGGCTGCGTGGAGGCTGGGCATGTGGCTCTGCACCCGCGTGGAGCCCGGGCATGTGGCTCTGCGGCTCCCGCGTGGAGGCCGGGCATGTGGCTCCGCAGTGCCCCACGTGCAAGCACAGAGTTCTGAGTTCGATCCCCAGTACTGCAAAAAAAACAAAAGAAAGAAAGTAAAGAAACCTCATATATGAATGAGTACAAGTTCTATTTTTTTACTTTTTTAGTAATACCTTTCTTTTAAGTGAGCTAGTAGAAGCTAGTACTATAAATGAAACAAACCATAGACTTATTTATTTTGCGATGGAGTCTTGCTGTGTGGCCAAGACTTGTCCCAAACTCTTGGGCCCAAGTGATCTTCCCACCTCAGCCTCCCAGGCGGCTAAGGCAGAGCCTACAGGCGCGCCCCTGCTCCCCGCGTGAGTGTCGCCGTTCTGACCGTAGCTGTGGAGGGTCCCTTGTGTACAGCATTGAGAATATTCACCTTCAAACAGTTTAAACAGGGCAGAAAATACAGTTTCTCCGAAAATGGTAAAAATGTCCATCTAAAACCTGTTAATGAACATACAACAATAACTATTATTGATGCACCTCTAATTTTTTACAGAAATCATTTGATACAGAGACTTTGTGGAGGTGAAGAAGGTGGTGAATACGAGGAAACCTTCAGCCAGGTTTCAGATCCCACTGGGACCAGGGAAACCGCCAGAGTAAAGCCCTACCAGTGCAGTGTCTGCGGCAAGGGCTTCGTGCTCCATCCGTCCCTCACCAGGCACATTAAATCCCACCCCGGACATGAACGTGACGGGTTTCGGCACGGAGAGAAGCCGTACAAATGCAAGGAGTGCGGCAACACCTTCAGCTACCTCAAATCCTTCCAGAGACACGAACGGAATCACACTGGAGAGAACCCGTACAAATGCAGACGGTGTGGGAAAACCTTCATCTATCACCAGCCCTTTCAGACACATGAACTCACGCACGTTGGAGAGAAACCCTACCAGTGCAAGCACTGTGGGAAGGCGCTCAGTTCGCCCAGTTCTCTGCGAATTCACGAAAGGATCCACACTGGAGAGAAGCCTTACGGGTGTAAGAAATGTGGGAAAGCCTTCAGCTGTCCCAGCTCCATTCAAATCCACGAGAGAACACACACTGGAGAGAAGCCCTATGCGTGCAAGGAGTGTGGCAAAGCCTTCATTTCCCGAACGAGTGTTCAGACACACATGATCATACACAACGGGGACAGACCCTACAAGTGTAAGGAGTGTGGGAAGGCATTCATCCGTCCCAGCTTTTTACGCGTGCATGAACGAATTCACACTGGAGAGAAACCCTACGAATGCAAACAGTGCGGAAAAGCCTTCAGATGCTCCACTTCCATTCAGATTCACGAAAGAACTCACACCGGCGAGAAACCGTACAAATGTAAGGAGTGCGGGAAGGCCTTCAGCGCGCGCCCTGCCTTCCGCGTCCATCTGAGAGTGCACACGGGCGAGAAACCCTACAAATGCAAAGAATGCGGGAAAGCCTTCAGCCGCCTCAGCTACTGCCGGGTACACGAGAGGACCCACACGGGAGAAAAGCCCTATGAATGTAAAAAGTGCAGGAAAACCTTCAACTACCCTCTAGATTTACAGATCCATGAAAGAAACCACACTGGAGAAAAGCCCTATGAATGTAAGCAGTGCGCGAAAGCCTTCATCTCTCTTGAAAACTTCCGAAGACACACGATAACGCACACTGGAGACGGGCCCTACAAGTGCAGGGAATGCGGGAAGGCCTTCATCTTCCTCAGCGCTCTGCGAACGCACGAGAGGACTCACACCGGAGAGAAGCCCTACGAGTGCAAGCAGTGCGGGAAGGCCTTCAGCTGTTCTAGTTATGTTCAGATACACGAACGGACTCACACGGGAGAGAAGCCCTACGCGTGTAAGGAGTGCGGCAAAGCCTTTATCTACCCGACGAGCTTCCAAGGGCACATGCGGATGCACACGGGGGAGAGACCCTATCAGTGCGAACAGTGCGGGAAGGCCTTCAGCCTTCGCAGTTCCTTCCAAAGACACCAGAGAACTCACAGCGGGCAGAAAGAGTTTGAATGTAAGCAGTGCGGGAAAAGCTTTACTCTGTCCACATCCCTAAATAAACATGTCAAACTGCACAGCAGATAGAAACCCAGTGAGTGAAGGGGGGGGCACATTTTCAATCCCAACCAGTGGTCCAGTGGTCACGACATCCCCCTGTGGAAAAGGCCTACAAATATAAGCAATGTAGGGCTCTAGATCCAAAGCAGTTCCTGTATGCCTAGGTTTTTCACTGCAGGAACAAAATACTCAACAGACACAAGTTAAAAGGAAGAAAGGTTTCTTCTAGCTCAGTTTGTGGGGTTTCAGTGGAAGGCAGTTGGCTCCGCGGCAGGGTCAGCGCGGCAGCGGCCCAGGCAGGAAGTGGTGAGCCCCGCCCCTTTGTTCCTTTGTGTTGCACCCAGGCTAAGGGCTTACTGGCTGGTGCCCTCCACCGCCGGGGCGGGGCCTCCCTCTGGGAAATCGAGTCAGCCGCACCCACAGCTGTGCTGACTCCTGTGACCGTTCACACTCCCTTACCCCGTGTTCACACCCGCGACCCCGCCACCTCTGAAAAGCCTCACATTCCAGCCAGTGCATGAGGCTTTGGGGATACATCTGGGTACCCCACCTAGCAGTGTATGGTAGGCCAGGAAACTCAAAATGTGAAAGAAATGTTATAAAACGCAAATATATATTTACCTCGTTTGTTTTTTCTGGAGGTTTCTTGGGGTTTTTTAGGGGGGCGGGGTTGTGTTCTGTTTTTTAGGTCTTAGGAATTGAACCTAGGGCCTTGCATATTGTGTGCTACTGTGCACCACTGAGCCACACCCCCAGCTCCGTGACATACCGTGCACCTAATGTGCACAAGGCCCCGGATTTGATCCTCACAGCAAAAGAAAAGCAGCCTGGAGTGATGCCGCGTGCGTGTGACCCCAGCACTTAGGAGGCAGAGGCAGGAGGACTGCTGCAACTTGAAAGGCACTTTGGGCTACACAGTGAGCTCAAGGCTAGCCTGAACTACAAAACAAGAACACATCTCAAAGCAAACAAGCAAATAAAGAATTGCATAGGAGTTGATTTCCCTCGGGTTCCTCGGTAACTGCCCGCCCCCACTCCTCCGGGTCAGGGTAACTGCCTCCCTCTCGTCGGCAGCTGTGGGCTCCGGTGCCTGCCGACCTCGTCCCTCCATACATCTCCATGTGTGCTCGCTTGTTAGGGATTGAAAACAATAGCTTTCTTATGAAGCAAAAGCTTCTGTAAATATTTCTTAGCAGTGTACTGTTTTCAGAGAACTCGTACATAACAAGTCTTACTGTCTTTCCCTTTTCCTGAGGTTATACTAAAATACGCCATTGCACACGTGGGTATGCAGAACGACGTTGTAATTTTGTCAAGTTAATCTTCCACTCTGGCTTGTCCATATACTTTCAGTTATTTTCCTCAGGCACGTTTCGTTCTTGTTCTTCCACTTAGCACATTTTGTCGTGAAACTAATGTTTCATCCATGAATAAAACTAAAAGTACAAGCCATAGTTTTGTCCCTGCCTTATTGCCAAAGTCACCCATGTACAGACGTGAACCATGAGTGGTAGTAATGCAGGCAGATGCGGGATGACTGGCACTGTCGGTTACAAACGTCAGGTAAGTGAGCTCGCGCTCCGTGCACCCCGCCGTGTGATGCCATCGCTATTCAAGGAGGCAAAATGATTGCCCGTCTTAGGAATGACCGGGACTTTTTTCTATAAGGCAAAAGGAACAGGCGCTGACGCTTTCCGTCCACAGTGCAGTTGTGCTCACCTGTAGCCCCAGGACTCAGAGAAGCTGAGGCAGGAGGAGCACAGGTTCAAGTGCCAAATGACCCCTTAGACCCCGTCTTTAAAAGTTAAAAAAAAAAAAACCAAGCAAGCTATAGCTCAGGGCTAAGGCACTGGCTTCAGTCCCCAGCGCCACAAGTCAGAAAGGTGCCAACTGTTCAAGCAAGTGAGAATATGAGAATTTGGGTATTTTCATGGTTGGGGCTTCGTTCTCTTCACAGTTATCCTTGTGTCTGTCTTTTTTTTTTTTTGAGGCAAGGGGCAGGGTCTCGCTTTGTAGTTCAGCCTGGCCCTGAGCTCAGCCTAAAACTCTCACCACAGCAATCCTCCTGCCTCTGCCTCCTCTGCTTGGATTACAGGCGTGAGCCACCACGCCCGGCACTGTGGTATGTGGTGCTGGTTGCTGCTGGGTGTGAGTCTCCACACCCAGTACTGTATGTGGTTACCGGGGATCAAACCCAGGTCCTTGCGCTTGGTGAGACAGGCGCCAGAACCACTGAGCTAAATCCCCGGGCCCTTGTGTCTGTCTTGATGCACGCTAGCCTCTAAGAAGTTCTAC
>PVIR01043115.1:0-11905 GCA_004026965.1 Petromus typicus | reverse complement strand
ATTGCTACATCTTGGAAACAACCCAAGTGTCCATCAACTGGAGACTGGATAAAAAAGCTGTGGTTCTTCTACAGAATGGAGTACTACTCTGCCATAAAAAATGATAAGTTTGAATCATTTCTACTTAAATGGACATACCTTGAGGATATCCTCATAAGTGAAATAAATAAGTCACAGATAGGTACATATCGCATCTTTTCTCTGGTATGAGAAAATGAAGATGTAAATGAGTCCTAGCATTGTATGTTATATATTGTGAAATAGAAAATGCTCAATTTTCTTGAAGTTTTATCTTAGAAAACTTTGTAATAATTTTGTTCTTTGTTGCTCTGAAACTTAGGCAGGTTTTCTTCCAGCCTATTGTAAGTTTTGCAGCCTACAACATGTTTTCCTCCAAGACTTAGGGACCATTTGCAAAATATGCAAACCCCAAAAGAGTTAGCCCTCCTGTCACTCTGGTCACTATGGGAACATGGGAGATGAACTTATTCTGGACCAAACATGGAAGCCTAACCTAGGATGGTGTGTTAGTTTTGTGATGATGCAACAAAATACCTGACAAAAATCAACTTAAAGGAGGAAATACTAATTTTGAATCAGATTTGCAGGGGTTACAATCTATCATCAGCCAGCTCCATTACATTAGGCTGTGGTAAGTAAAGAAATATTAACTCTGCAGCAGAAGAAACTACACGATATCTAGGAAGCAGAGTGAGAGACAAACAGACAGACAGAGAAGGGGACAGACACAGAAGACAGAAACAAAGAGTCGGAGACAGAGAGAAATGAGAACAAGATGAGAGAAACTTCAAGATTGTACTCCCAGAAACTACTCTCTTCAAATACATCCACAAATGCCCACAGCTCTGAACTCATCAGTGGGTTAATTTATTGATGAGCTTAGTGCCCTCAGGATCTGATCACTTCCAAAAGTCCATTAACTGGCAACCAAGCCTATAACACAATGAGCCTTTGGGGGAACATTTTAGAATACCACCATAACAGATGGGCAGCAATTTGCAAACACAGATGGCTTAATAACAGAGAAAACCATGTGCAAATGAATGCATAACCCAATGTGCTCAACATATCCCATTGATCAACCTCCTTCTAAAATCTTCCAAAACTTTTCCATTGGCTTACTCTAATGCTTAAAAATATCCCACCTTTTATTTCAATAGAGTTCAAATTCTCCCCCTGACTGTAACAGTCTTGAATAAAATTTTCTTTGATGCTACAACTTTCTTCAAATTATTGGTTTACAACCAGAAAAGTAAAAGTGTGACAAGCTATTTTTAAGAGCTTCTCTTTCTCTGGAGAGATAAATTGTCAAACTTTACTTTTTAATCCTGACCATTCTTTAGTGTGTCATTCAAGCACTTCCCCATGATGCCTCCTGTGTTTACCTCCATACATATAATTACTATGTCCTTGATCTATCGTGATCCTTCATGTTATGTGTGAGCTGTGTCTTTCCCATCAGTTGGGGCATACTAACCATGTAACAACAAATACTGCAGCATAATTTGAGAGATTATATAAAAACTACCCCAATCCTAAACATAGTTGTGCAAATTACTAAAGAGGTGAGTCACTAAATTAACATAAGAAGAGGTAAAAGACAATAATTGCTTAGGAAAGTGAGTTGAAGATCTGTCCTACCACACAAAAGACTATCAAGGCCTCCAGAATGCATAGTGTACTTTCTGAAATTGAAATTATCCAGTAGTCATAGTGTGAGACTCAACTTGACATAAAAACAACCATTTTGTTAAAACGCCTCCCTTTGTATCTTGTTAACCCAGAACATGTCTCCTTGGACACTGTGCACCCAACTGATGCACACAGCTGCAGATTGTATGTTTTTAGAACATACTGTTCTATCATAAGCAGTGATATAATCATTGCTATTGGCTTCTGTAACGACTTACTTCTGCACTTTAACAATAGAATAACCTACTTCCTTCTGCCTAGAAAACTCTTGGTTACAGATGGTGGGTAATAGATTTTTGCCTTTAAATAATGTGCCCCAGTTTAACCCTCTGCCTCTTTCCACATGGAAGGATGGCTCTCAGATGAGTAATACAACTCTTGGTTGGACTTTAAGATCATGTCATGTCCTGAAAGATTGTCTCAGTGGGACTTGGTCCCAACAATAGTCAAGACAGTGAGCCAGTAACTGCAGTATTTCCTCTTCCTAGAAAAAGAAGTTAATTTACATAAGAAAACAATGATAACAACCAAGAATTAGCAAGATAATTCCTTTTTTTAATCTTTATTGATACATTAAATATACACATCATGATTGCACTCCATAATGAGGATTTGTACCAGTATAAGACACAACTTAATTCTCATTTTTTCCCATAGCTCTACCCACCCTATCACCCCCCATATATATAAAATTTGTTTCCTTACTTTTTTGTTACAATCTCAACATTTTCCCCTTTCACCCTATTTTACATTGAGCATTTTCTATTTCACAATATATAACATACAATGCTAGGACTCATTTACATCTTTATTTTCTCATACCAGAGAAAAGATGTGATATGTACCTATCTGTGACTTATTTATTTCACTTATGAGGATATCCTCAAGGTATGTCCATTTAAGTAGAAATGATTCAAACTTATCATTTTTTATGGCAGAGTAGTACTCCATTCTGTAGAAGAACCACAGCTTTTTTATCCAGTCTCCAGTTGATGGACACTCGGGTTGTTTCCAAGATGTAGCAATCACAAATTGGGCTGCTATAAACATGGGTGCACATATGTCTCTGTGATATGAGTCTTTTGATTCTTGTGTGTATATACCTAGCAGGGCAATGGCTGGGTCAAATGGGACTGCCAATCCTAGCTCTTTGAGGATTCTCCAATCTGATCTCCACAGGGGTTGTACGAGTCTACAGTCCCACCAACAGTGGAGAGTAAGATAATTCTTATTTTTATTTTCTTTCTATGGTGAATGTTATCAAGAGCCCCTACTATGCGTTTCAATCTCCTATGAGACAATAAAAATCAGTAAGAACAGGAGAAAAGAGCAGAAGCAGCTGAGTCTTGGATTGACCTAAGCTGCTTTAGACAGCAAAAGCAAAAGGCACCAAGGATATCCAATGTTCATTCATAACAAGCAAGTAAAGGAGGGGAGCTGGGTAGCCTCAGGACACCTGCGGATCAAAATTATTGAAGGCAGGACTCTAAAAGGAAGACACGAGCATATTCTTGCAGAAGAAACAAATAGTTAATTCAGAGGGAAAAAATTTAGATGGAGTCAAACTGAACTTCACTGGCAGTGAATCTAGCAGGTCACTGTTACTTCATGGACAAGGATTTAAACAACTAGCAGAGGAGTTTTACTTACCCAACAGTGCTGATAAGCCTATTTTGGTCACATAAAGCTTCAGTCAGAGCCCTGATATATAATACAGACAAATTATGGAGGCATCCTTAGGACTCAGTGATAAACATTAAGACTTCTTAGATAATCAAAAGATAGTAATAAAATCAGATAGAGATATTTTAAGCAACCCTCTTATCCAAGGGAATTACCTATGTATATGTCAACTAGTTGAGATTTCACTTAGATCTACTAGTTTTTTTTTTTTTTTTCTATCATTTTTTTTTTTCAGAATTGGTAATCAAACTCAGGACCTTGAACTTGCCAGGCAAGTATAGTACCACTGGGCTATATATTTAGCCCCTACCATATTAATTTTTATCCTCCACATTTATACTATTCCTTTCACACAGTAGGTATTTAATAAAGTCCTTTTCAAATTAAGCAATAGGACAGCTCAGGGTTATGATTTATATCTAGATGCTCAAAATCTAACATGGGCTTTTGGATTGTGACTGAGTTATAGGGGTTTAATACTGAGTAGTGGATTAAACCACTGATGAATATATGACTAAATATCATTTGGGAGGAAAATCTTGGTTGGATGAGGTGGGTCACTAGAGGCATGGCCTAGAGGGGTCCAGCTCTCTCCTTCCTTACTTGTCTGATCTCTTTCTGCCTACCTTGCCCTGATGTGGCTCTTGCCTGTCACAGTCCTCTGTCTGCTGCCTTGCACTGGAACCATCCAACTATGGACTGAGACCTCTATAAACAGTAAGGCAAAATAAAGCTCTCTTTCTTTAACTTGTGGGTGTCAGGTATTCTATCTCCATGACAAGAAAGTAACCAAGATGCTCAAACAGTGAGAAACCAACTAGACAATTATCTTTCCAGCCATACCAACAATATTAACCTGTTTATGCTTTTCTGGACAAAGTACTTTTCTACTAGACAGTACTGCAGTAACTAGCTTACTTGAACTTGACTCTTTGAACTTTGAAACTACTCAATCTTGAGTAGGAATAAATAAGTACAAATAATAAATAAAGATGGCAGCACAAAAACTGCTACAAAAGGCAAACAGACAATTTGAAAAAAAGGTTAGTAGAGTCTTTTCCTATAGACATATACTGGATAAAGGAAAATTGGAAAATAACTTTGTCACAGAAACAGCAACTGGTTTGCCCAGCTCTCTTCTCAGAAGAATGGAATTCTTCCTAATATCTGAATATACTAATGTCTGTGTATTCAGGGTAATTTACAAACTTTCTAATAGATTATTATATCTACATGTTTGCTCATTATATTGGAAGCCATCATACATATACAAACCATAAATGAACTCAAAGAAAAAAGATTATCTGAATCCCTCACAAATTTTTTTGTATCTTTTTATTGACTTACCTGCTAAAACAATGAAACCTTGAAGTCACATTCCTTAATTCTGTACGTATCAATAAAAAAGGTCATATTTCCAAACACTCCTTGAATTTGTCCTCCATCTATAAAATAAGCACATAAATGCACTTCTATTTCACCGAGGTGCTCGGGAGAATAACTAATAAAAATGAGCGCCCACCGCACATGGTTTTTGAAGTGGAAGGACCATACAAATACAGGGTTATAGACATGCAGTCGGGGTTTGTACATAACAAAGACTGACACATTTGAATAAAAAGCAGCATGAATCACTTCTTCCTCAATTCCTAGGCAGGACTTGATTATTTTCAAGGGAGGTCCTTCTGGGAGTGAAAGATTGATATTAATTCCTTTAAAGAAATACTTCCTTCTAAGTGAAAACCACCATTCATATTTTACTGACTACTGATTTTTTGCTAGTGGAGGTCAAAGTGAAAGCACTGAACCACTGAGTTTGGCTCTGACTATGAACTGTCAAATGAATTGGACTGTGTAGTGGGTGCTCATGTGCTTTATCACAAGGAAGACAGAGGATTTTGTTTGGATTTATTCAGACAGCAAGATGAGATTGTTCATTATCTACATAAAAGTCAGTTGTGTAAAATGAGATTTTTCTAAGTCAAGGATATTCTGTTACAATGTTCGATTAAATATGCCTCTAACTTTGTTTTCAGTTTACAATTCAGTTCTAGATAAACACAAATTCTGTATAATTTAGTTAACTACTTACATGGCTGTTTCATGTCTTTCTGTTCTGATAAACAACAAAATGACCTGCACATATTTGCATATTAAAACAAAGAGGACAGAGCAGGAATAACCACTGACACTGAAAGATACATTCTGAAAATCCTCCCGTGTCTTTGGTCACTGACACTGTACTACATTTTTACTAGATTTGCATAGATTCAAATTAAAACAAATTTATATTCCAGATGGGGTATAGCATATCTATAAAACTAGCACACAAACAAACTGAGGCTGAAGGATCATGAATTCAAGTACACATGGCACAGCTTAGGGACTTAGCAAGACTCTGCTTACATAATAAATAAATAAATAAATTTAAAATTCTAAGGGTGTATCTCAATGAAAAAACAAACAAATGAACTCCTGGGCTCAATCTCCAGAATGTTAAAATTATATAGAGAGATTTTTATGAAGTTGAATGTCTGGAATACATTTTCATATTTTCTGTTTTTACACCAGGCTTCAAGTGTCGGTGGGGGGGGGCATAACTCAGTAATAAAATACTTGTGTACTGCACCTGATGCCCCAGGTTAGTCACTTGCATAAACAAGCAAAACAAACACACCTCTGAAGAAATTCTAACAGAGAAGTACATTTGATACAACTGCAAAGTTGAGACTGATAACTAGTCTCTTGTCTGAAAATATTAATATTTCAAATGAGTTCTCAAAGCTTCCTACCATCGTACTTCCACTGGTATTATGATATCGAGGATTAAGCTGCTACCTTTCCTCTATTTTTTTTTAAACAGGAAAGAAAAGTTTTCTCTAAAGAATTTTTACTAGAATGGCCAACCTATACAAAAATAGCTCTGCTGACAGCTTCACCCCTTTTCAGAACTGAACTTAAGCTGTGTCTTCTCGCTTTCTCTTTTAAAGCCCTGAAATAATTGGAAGAATATTTTTATCATACCATCTATCAGGAAAAGGAAGGTGGGATGCTACGAGAAGGACCATTCTTTCTTGTGGTATTTTCAGCTGTGACTCGAGGTGAGGTATTTGATATGTCGTGAGAGCATTGGCCCTCATTACATTCCCAGCCCATTTGCACAGCAGCAGAAGAGCTCCAACCAAAGAGCAGCATCTCATCAGGTGCTGTAAATTTTTGTCTTTTGACTCTCACTTTTTCTTATACCATCACTGTCTCCCTTTTATCTAGTATTCTTTAGTCCTTTTCTTTCCTCTTTCCTTTTCATTTACTGTTGTTTTATGTTGTTGGTGTTTTTAATATGACTAAGGACATTCCCAGAGCCATTTGTCATGGTATAATATAATGTAATAATCTATTTTTATGGATCCTTCAGGATTTCATAACTCCATAGATACCAACAAGTTAACTTCCCTTATGGATAAGCAATGGCCTCTAATTTCCCTGAAATTTTATTTTTTATTTTTATTTAGAGACAGAGTCTCACTTTTGTAGTTCAGGCTGGGCTTGAACTCACTATGTAGCCCGGGCAAGCCTGAAACTCAACAACCTCCTGCCTCTGCCTCCCAAGTGTTGGGATTATAGGCATGAGTCCCCGTACTCAGCAATGTTGTATGTGGTTAAGGGGATTGAACCCAGGCCCTTGTGCTTTCAAGGCAGGTACTGGAACCACTGAGCTAAATCCCCAACCCCATTTTGTTTTTTTTGAAGATAAGATCCTGTGATACAGTTCAGGCTGACCTGGGATTACAGGTACCACATTACATGTACCACATGCCTTAGGTTCTGACTTGACCTTTCTTTCCTCATGACATCCAAGATTCTGTCCCAACATTGCAAGAATCTAATGTCTGTTCCTTTATATTTCATTGAAATTTGCCTAAAATTTGTATTATCTTCATAAGCTGAGATGTTTAGTATCTTTGGTAGGATCTATTAGCTAGTCAGTTGATCCATATAAATCCTCTAGTTGAAGAATGCTAAATTAAGCAAACAGGCCTTTAATTTTATTCAGTTAATGAAAGTACGTATTTGAACAGAGGAATTCTGAATTCCACATAGTGAAATACAGAATTTATAGCTGAAATGAACTTGGTTTTTGTCCAATAAAAATCATTCCTTTCAGTAATAAAAATTAAGCTTTGGGGAGTCATCCAGACAGTACCTGTAGTACATCACTTTGGCCTACCTAGAAAACACAACTCAATTTTTTAAGTAAGTCTGTGCATATAAAGATGAGTTATTACAGTCTAGGGCCATTTGTGCTACCAAACTAGCATCCCTGAGATTAAGTAATATCTAATAATTAAATTTAGGGCCAGGAATTTAGTTCAATGATGCCATGTGTGCCTGTCAAGCACAAGATCCTGAGTTCAAATCCCACTATTAGAAAAAAATATATTTTGTACAGTTATAAGGTCTGGAAAGATCAAGATGTCTGTAGGTTTGTGAGCTAATGGGGGGTTACATCCTCTAGAGGATAAATTTGCCCTCACTTGACCAAACACAGAAGGACAAGCAAGTGGAATGCTGTGTGGAGACTTTTATAAAAGCCTTCACTATTTTCAGTGAGAGAATAACCTCTTAAATGTTCCATCTTTAATATTGTCCTACAGGCAACACCTGAATATGAGAGGATAAGTATTTAAACCATAGCAGCTAGGTACTGAAAAAATGAGGAGTCAAAAACAGATTAAGCTTTCATAGCAATGAGAAAGTAAGGATGCAGCTTCCACACCTGTGGCTGAGAAGAAGCTGGATTATTGAAATTTAGAAGCCAAAAGAAAGAAGCCTCAAAGCAGACATTCAGACTGCTACATACAGGATGTCACTGGACCTTGCAGATATGTCTCAGTTAAAAAGAGAGAGCCCACAGAACTTCTGCTACACTACCTGACTTGTACTGATGTCTCTGAGGGAGTTCTATGTGGTTGCTTGGGGGAATGTTGGCAGTACTTCCAACTGGCCTCCATTACTCCTAATAGAAATGAAATGCCACTGCTAAAGTGAAGACACATTGTTGGTTAATACTGACAGAAGGAGGAAGCAAACTCAAAAGAGCAAGTTACTTTCTCTCACACTAATCTTCTATTTTCCCATTAATATCTTTATTGACAGATCATTACAGCCACATGGAGAAACAGAAATCTGATTGGCAGCTCCAATAGCAGATTACTGAAGAGCACAGAAGAAGTTGAAGTGCTTTATTAACTGGAGCAATTAATTTATAGAAGAGAGAAGAGTCTGATGTACCAAGCAACTCAACAGACAACTCTGTATACAGTTTTCCACTGATGCACTAACTAACCTTTCACATTTATGGATCTCTGTTCTTCTACATAATGTGCAAGTTAGTTTGTACCTTGACTTTCTCTCATTTCCTGTCCCATGAACAATTTCAAAAACAGATTTTAAGCTCTTAAACTTTGATAATTTTAAAAATCAAGTAGGAAATTCCTGGATTCATTGACTGCATATTTAAATAAGTCAAATGCTATCTGGATGGAAACCAATCCTCAGTAGTCCATGCTCTTGACATGGTTTAATCCTCTGAGAAATCCCTCATTCCAGATTCCCTCACCTTTGACCATTTACATCCCTCTTCTCAATTCTCTCAGCCCAGTCACTCAGCAGTATCTCTGTCTTATTTCTGTGCTTCTTTCTTTCAGTTCCAGAACTCCAGGCAGAGGTACTGACCAGTTCTCCACTTAATGGCAAATCCTTTCATAGCGATAATCCTTTATATCCAGCTCATTCCCACCATACTACATATAATTGCCATTATTCACACTGTGGATTAGATTGGATTTTAGCAATACGGTGTCTTTGCTGCTTTTGTGGTTGCTCAGACAAAATGCCTGAATTCAAAGTTAAAGGAGGAAAGGTGTACTGTAACTCATAATTTGTAGAAGTTTCAGTTCATAGTCTGTGAGCTCTAAGGCAGGGTGGCATGGCAGAGGGGCAGCACAGAGGAAAAACCATTCATGGAGACTGAAGACAATAAAGTAGCAAAGTCATAAGGAAACAGCAACTGATGACAGCATCTCTTTCTGTCCCTTAAAGTCTATCAAGGATACAAACCCTTCGAGTAGGTAGAATGCACACCCAGGATGGGCCTCACACTATCCACACCCAGAACTAAGCCAAATTAATCAGTCAACTAATTTAGTAGTCACTCATCCTCGACCCCAATATCATACACTCTGGATCCAGCCACCTTTGAAAAACCCACCTATGGCCATATAAAGCTTTGGAGAGACATCGAGACACAAGCCATAACACTAGATCCTTAGGAACTGGACCCCTTTAAGAAGAATAAAAGATGGAGCCTCTGCATCTTAGCAAGCAGCTGAACAGACAGCCTGTGGTTTTGTGACCTGGTTCTGTGTATTTACACTAAACT
The DNA here is from genome assembly GCA_004026965.1 of Petromus typicus. Classification (NCBI taxonomy): domain Eukaryota; kingdom Metazoa; phylum Chordata; class Mammalia; order Rodentia; family Petromuridae; genus Petromus; species Petromus typicus. The sequence goes on along the minus strand of PVIR01043115.1, from coordinate 2,067 downwards.
GATAGGCTGTGGTTTTGACACCTTCTTTTATACAGCTACACTGCATAAACACTATATGTCAGTTCTTCTTTCAAAAAGTCCCCTACCAACCCACCAAGCCTGTTCCTTTAACAGTGAGTTCAATAACCAAAAAAGTAATAACTTTTGGAGGGAATGGAGCTAAGTCCCTACCCCATAAGACAGGACTAGATTCATCAATGTCCCATCATACCTCTGGAGTGCTCTTCATGACTTCCCCTTACAATACCTATTTATTTTATTTCTATGTTGAAGAGAGAGGCAGAGCGACAGAGAGAAAGAGACACAGAGAAAGAGATCTGTGAGACAGAGAAAGAGAGAGAGAGAGAGAGAGAGACAGAGACAGAGAGACAGAGAGAGAGAGAGAGAGAGAGCGGGAAAGGGAAAGGGAGGGAGAAAGAAGCCTAGCTACCATAACTATGGAAACCTATAGGCACCAGACTCAGAGGCATAGTAATATCCTATTACTTAATCAATTTTCTAAAAGAATTAATGTTTCTTTTACTGAAAGACAGAAAGTTACTGTTAAGATCATGGTGCTAGTGCTGATTCCTGAGTTTAAATCATAATTATGATACTAAATTACATAACCTTTCAATAGCCTCTGTGCTAAATTTTTCCATTTATAAGATTTCTTCCTCATTAATTTGTTGTGAAAATTAAAAGCGTTATCAAAATGTTGTTTGAATTTGAGATAATGTGTAATGCATAAAACTGTTAATAGAATTAAAATATAGTATACATGTCATCAGGATTGAGACTCGGATAGACAAATGTATAGACAATGTATAACTTGTTATACAATGACTTCATGTAAGAAGTTCCCTCTGTATTTTAAATGAACAAAATTTTAGACATTTAAAAAAAATTATACATGGTCCTGGCATGTTGGCTTGACATGCATCTTTTTAGATTTTTAAAAATTGATTTTATTGGTACATTTTATACATACAGTATAATCACATTTTATACATACAGTAGATGTGGTTCTTTTATAGAATGGAGTATTACTCTGCCATTAAAAGTAATAAGATTGAGTCATTCATACTCAAATGGATGTACCATGAGGATATCCTCATAAGCGAAATAAACAAGTCACAGATGGGTAAATATCACATCTTTTCTCTGGTATGAGAAAATGAAGTTGTAAATGAGTTGTACGTATAGTTGATATTGTGAAGTAGAAAATATTTAAAAAGAAAGAGTATAAGAGTAAATAACGAGGGGAAAATGAATGTGGTAATAATAAAGAAAAAAGATTGTGTATATAGGGGGAGCAGGGGTTACACGGTGGGGGGGAAAGGGAGAAAAATGAGAATCAAGTCATGTCATATGCTGGTACAGACTCTCAATATTGAATGCGATTATGATGTGTATTCACAATGTACCAATAAAGATTTTTAAACAATTTTAAAAAAGAAATAATTTTAAATGAACATAGTAACTACTAACATTAAGGAAACACAAGGTCCAGGCTCTTGGTCATTTAATACCCCTAATAGTTAATTCAGAAACCATTAGCCGTGTTTTATAGGCAATATTAAGGTTCTGCAAGGTCCTATCCCGATAAAAGCCCATGATTCCAAATTCGTGTTCCTCAGTCAAGCTACACATTCCAGTAGTTAATCCTTTTGCTGACTAAACTTACCTAGAAAAGAAAATGAAATGCACGACAGACACTATCTTTTCATAGTTAAACAAAAATAAATAGCCAAAGAGAGCAATGCTGAATAACTTCCCAGAGTACAGAGATGACTCCAGGGTACCCAGCGCAGCCATGGGCACCACTTGTAGCCCACTCACCCCGCCGGCCTTGCTTGGGGGCTGAACACGGACGAATTATAAACAGATATGGAATCGGCTCAACACGTAGGCAACCAAGATGCCCTTACTTCTAGCAGGCAGAGAAGCCGGAGCCGCGCCCTCACCTCACTTTTATTCACCCAAACACGGGCACAAACAATCAAGGTAACACAAGGTTCCTCTGGATTCCAATATCCATTAGCACCTTCTCTGGTAAACAACTTAGCCTCAGCTGTCCTATATTCT
>PVIR01043114.1:0-11905 GCA_004026965.1 Petromus typicus | reverse complement strand
GGACTGAGCTCAGTGGGACAGTGTTTGTGTAGCAGGTGTGAACACTTGGGGAAGAAAAGATAATACAGTGAAAGCTGAAAATACATGAGCATTGAGTAAGGATTTAGGATGTACTAACAATACTGGTAATCATGACTTGACAGATCTTTAGCATTTCTAAGTAAATTTTATTGAAAGTCAAATTAGTTAGCAGGAAATTTAGTTAAATTCATATATGGATAGGATGGTACTTTTTTTTTTTTGAGACAGGGTCTCAATTTGTAGTTCAACCTGGTCCTGAGCTCAGTCTCAGACTGAACTCAGCACCCTCCTGCCTCTGCCTCCTGAGTGCTGGGATTACAGGCCTGAGCCTCCACACCAGGCATTGTGGTATGTGGAGCTGATTGCTGGTGGGCGTGAGTCACCACACCCAGCTTCGTTGTATGTGGTTACCGGGGATCGAACCTGGGCGCTTGAGGTGCTGGAACCACTGAGCTAAATCCCAGGCTCCAGGATGGTGCATTTTTATGTTAGTCTGGGATGTGACACTTTCTTCTCTTTATCACCTTAGACTTTACAGAAAGTCACATTTAGAGGAAAGCTAATTAGCCTGTAAAATTACTGGAATATTTTCTTTAAATCCGCAAGTCAAAAACAGGCAAATACTGAGTTTCATGTTATCTCTCATGAGAGAAGAATTTGTTTACCAAGGTGAAAATTTCACTTTTGCTGTATGTTTAATTATACTTTTAAGGAAATTAATAATAAATCATCACTGTTGATGCCTAGTGTTTATATAGTTGATTTAAGTTTTGGCTAAAATAATTCATCGACCAAAATAAACATTTCATATAACTCAAGAGGCAGATGTGGTGAGGATTGAATCAAGACCTTACGTATGCTAGGCAAGTACTCTAGAAAGCTCAGTTAGACTTGTGGCTATCGACTGTACTGAGGTGTTTTCTCAACAAAAATGACATTGTAACTAATGGTAGAAATTAATGATTTTAAAGTATTTTTCTGATACAAAGACATATCAAAAATCATTACATTATTAGTAAATAATTTGTTACATTATTAGCACACACTATGATTATTTTGACAAATACAGTTACCAGCTAGGCACAGTATTAAAACATCAGATTATTAATTTGTAACTGTCAAGTAGGTTAGAAAACCTAGTCTGTCCTCTGCTATTGGGCAGAGTCAGTGCGGATTCCAGATCTCCCAGTTGTGTCCCATATACCTAGTGCATCCTGTCACAGAGGTGGTTCCGTGGCCACCACTCCCAGCCTTTCCCGAGAGCGTGCAGGGTGACCTGTCAGGAGCACAGAGGACCCCAGGGCAGAATAGAATCTGTCGTCCAGATTTAAATTGGCTTTGTTTCTTTGTGGGGTGAAATTGCACTCTGAATAATGGAAACTAATCTGAATTACTTCAGTTTACCTCCATTTAAACTGATGGCTAATACAGGCAGTTTTACCTCTAACCTTGCATGTTTGGATGGACTTTGACATAATAAATATGTTTGTGTGTATAGCCAAGCAAATTTTGTTTGGAAGGTAAGTTCTTCCATATAAATTATACTATGGACTCAGCAGTATTGGGCTTGATATTTTGTTTTCTGTTTCTTAATTTTTTTGGTCCTCTCTACTCTTCAGAATTAAATATTAAATTTATCTAATGCATCCTTTTAAAGAAACTTGATTAAGTGGTGATTTATTATCCTAACAGATTTGAAGAAATGGATAGTGTTGGCTCCATATGCCTATGGGAGTGATTTGTTTGCACTCTGACTTTCTAGGAAGCCAGCTGTTCAGATCGAGTTTGCTGACTCATTTATAAATGTCTGTACAATAATAACCCATGAGCTTCAGTGGGGATTAGAATCTGATATTCTTTATAGTTATCATCCATATTTGTCTCCAGGGATCCTGAAATTCCCTACGTCCAGAGACAGCTGGTTAAGTTGTACTTTGAGGGTTGACGGTGAGGGCGTGGGTGGGTGGGTTGGTCTCGTTCACGCTGACTGCTGAGCTGAGACCACCCTCCCCCCAGCAGTGATGGGCTCTGCCTAACTTCATCTCCCCTGAGAGTATACGACCTGCCTTTAAAACTTGTACCTAGAACTTTGGAATTACATAGATTTCTACATAAAGATGCCATTTTTTCTTTGCACCTGACTTTGTATATATTTCTATTTATGTTTCAGTGATTTATCCATAGTGCATTGCAAAAATATTCCTATACCTTCTGAATAAAGCTCACCTTTTTCTGGTACTGTTCCCATAATCTACGTAATTCTCATTTGGCATCCCTCTTCTCTGTATGTCACCCCACCTACAACTCTCTTTTCCTTGAAGGAAGAAATATATTGTGTTATTTTTCTGTTTAAAAAGGCACTGTCAGAGGGCCAGGGATATAGCTCAGTGGTTCTGGCGCCTGTCTTGCAAGCACGGTCCCGGTAACCACATAACAATACTGGGTGTGGAGACTTACCCCAGGAGCAACCAGTACCACATACCACAGTGCTGGGCGTGGTGGCTCAAGCCTGTAATCCCAGCACTCAGGAGGCAGAGGCAGGAGGATTGCTGTGAATTCAAGGCTGAGCTCAGGGCCAGCCTGAACCACAAAATGAGACCCTGTCTCAAAAAACCTTTAAAAAAAAAAAAAAAGGCACTGTCAGGATCTTTTGGGTCTTGAATGATTTCTTGGATTCGTTCATGGCCTGCTGTCACTTGCTGGATCTGCAGGTTCTGTACAGTCTGCAGGAGGACAGCCGCAGCGTGCTGCTGAGGAGGAGTGAGATGAAGGGTGATTTCTTGGAGTGGTGATTAGTTAACATCCAAAGCACATTTGGCCTGTGACTTGGTGAAGAGACAGGGCCCTCAGTGACACCCCAGCCTTACCCAGAACACCCTAATCAGTGACTTCTTTTGGAGGGCCCAGTGCACAGCTCCTCATAGCAAGGAACATCGAAAGGTTCTTGCTTGATTTTCCAACACCTTTGGTGCGTCATCAGGCAAGAGAGGCAGGTGGAGTTCATGCGTTGGAAGCGCGGTCACGGGAGAGAACCCACAAGAGCGCGTGTCCGTGCCAGGGAGCAGATGCTCCGCCCCGCCTTCCATAGAGGGGCCTCCGGGAGGGAGCGGTGGCGGCTGTAGGGCCAGCGTTTGGCTTGTAGAATAAGCTTTCATTTTGTATCTCTGTATGAGCTACTAATAATGCTTTCTAAAAGTCTGCGCTACCTGAGCAGATTAAGTGGAATGACTTCGTCAACTGGTGTGATGTTTAGTGTTGTTTTGTAAAATAACGACACATGACTTTAATTGTGTATCTGATAATCTTTTCCTGTCTCTCTCTCTCTCTCTTAGGGTGAAAATCCTATTTATAAGAGCGCCGTGACGACCGTGGTCAATCCAAAGTATGAGGGAAAATGAGCGCCTCCTGTGCTGACTTCACAACACTGAACACAAAGTAGCCATTTTCATCGCCACAGTCGGGTAGCTGTAGGGCACCACTGCCGTGGTTTGTTCATGTGCAAGTTCTGAAAATGTATAATATGTATAATTTTTGAAATTTTTTTTTATTATTATTTTGAAAATAATGTTATAATCCATGCCAGGGACTGACAAAAGACTTGAGACAGGGTCATTCTCCTTGTCAGCTAAGGTCACATTGTGCCTTTTGGACCTTTTCTTCCTGGACTTTTGAAATGAAGCTCTTACTGAAATAAGTGATATTTTGAGTGATTGAAAGGTCGGTCAGTAGTTAGTGACCATGATGAGAGTTTCTGTTAATCATGTATTAAAACTGAGTTTTAGTTTGACAGATGTCCGCTTTCAGTTCACAGAACCCAGAGTAATGTGTTGGTACCCAGTAGGGTTGTTTTCAGTCTATTCTTTTGCCGTTTGCCTGTTAGACACGACGGATGACATATCTGGGAGATGAGTGTGTTGAGAGCTACTGGTGTAAAACCATTTTGAAACAGATGTGCAGAGGCCATGGGGACAATTGAGAGCGATAGGAAGGAAGAACAAATAGCTTTAAAACCTGTGTGCCATTTTAAGAGTTACTCAGTCTCGGTAACTTTTATGCCTTTTCTGTATAAATTTAAGCCTTCGATAAAAGTACTGGGAACTTTTCTGCGAAAGAGTCCTTGATTTAGCACTATTTTACCTAAAGGCCATAATTCTTCGAACTATTTGCTGAATGGGGACCCTTTGAGTTGGATTTATTTTATTATTTTTTTTGATACCTGGTGCTTTTTATCACCTCCTCTAATCTCCTAATGTCTTTGAAGTTTGGGGGAAAAGTTTTTTTTTTTTTTATCTGTTCTCTCTTTAAAGTTGCAGCTGTACATTTGCCTTGTCCATGAATGTGTGAAGCTGCGCTGCGCCCTACAAGGCAGCGGTCACTTAGAGTCTCACTTCTTGTCGGCCCGAGCGGACACTGTGTATTCACTTCTCACTGCGGGGGCTGCTCATCTTGTTCATTATAGTCACCTTCTTGTGTTAAGTGCCTTTTAATTTTAACAGTTCACTTTTTACAACGCTGTTTACTGAAGTTATTTATTAAATAAAAATGCCTACAATACTTGAGTGTTTCAGCGCTGTGTTGATTTGTCAGTTTGTGTACATGAGCTTTTCATGAATTAAGTTGAGGAAACATTTCTGGTTGATCCCTGTTTCATTTAAGAAGCTACAACAACTCTTCTTTTAGAGGAAACGACTGGTGAAATAAGGATTTAAATTTTTGTTCCCTTGTGTTGTGAGGTAAGTTTTATCCCTACACTAGGCAGAACTAATTTTTTCAGAACCTCACCGAAGGGATGCACCTAGAACCTGGAAGTTATATAATTTTCTTTAAAATAGAGCTAGGATTATCATTCTTTTCTGAAGAAAAGCTAGAGAAATTTTTGTTATTTGGCTTTAGTTTATTTTTCATTCAAAAAGTGGTGCCTTGGTTCATGAACTTAAATCTGTTTGCGATTTTGGCAAAGATGGCCTTTTCTGAGTCTGTGTGGGAAAGATGGTGGCAGTTGTATCTGTCACCTGAGGTAGAGGTTGCAAACAAACAACATTTTGCCGAATGCTTTTGTTTGTGAGCCAAACTATTGACAGAGAAGTGCTCGCCGTTGAACCAGGACAGCATGGCCATCGTGAAAAGCTTATTAAAAAGAAATGCTCCCCCTGTATTGAGACATGCAGCCCGTCTCGGAGGTTTGAGGCTCAGGACTGTGTCCTGTGATCCCACTTGACCTGACTCGCGTTCAGGCCTTTGTCTTCTACATCATTGTTAACCGATAGTCATTCCATTTACTCCATGTAAATGCGTTTCCTGGTTTTGATTAAAGCATCTTTTAGGTGAGAATTGCATATTTTTACAGAGAGAAATTGTCTCACTCATTTAGTATTCCATGTCATGTGTCATATTTAACCTGCCTCATCACACCAATCTGGATTTAACCCATTTTTTCATGGTTTAAGCATACTCAGGTGAGTTACAAAGTTCAGAACTTCAGAACTATGTTCCTTATAAAAAGATTTTTTTAATAACTTACAAGAATGAGGTCTGTTTTCTATTTTTTTTTCACATCTGTCATTGAGGTTGAAATATGTATTTTATATGTATACATACACAAAATGAAGCCACATAGAACCTTTTCACTAAAATATTTTCTCAGTAACAACAGTACATTTTATTCTCCAGTAAAACACTTCCAACAAGTAAGTCTTGAAAATAAAATTCATAGTTTAAAATTTTTCCATTAAAATAGTGTTTAAGGCTGTGCGTGGTGGCACATGTCTGTAATCTCAGTATTCAGGAGGCTGAGGCAGGAGGATGACTGTGAGTTTGAGGCTACTTTGGGTACACAGTGAGGTCGTCATGGCCAGGTTGAACTACATAGTGAGACCGTGTTTCCAAAAACAAAAACAACTGAACAAACAAAAAACCAAACTGTCTAAAAAATTTTAAAACATTTGGAATCATTATTAATGTCAAATACCAATAGTGACATTTTATAGGAACTCTATTATTTAAATTTTTCTTTTGCACAAAATATTACTTCATGAGTTTTTGTTTTTAGGATACAGAGTCTCAGATAAGGTCTTAAGCTGCAAGGACAGTTCATAATACTTAGAATACTGTGTAAGGTCAACGTTTTTTGTTTTTGTTTTTATTTTTGTAGTACCCAAGATCAAACTCATGACATTGCACTTGCAAGGCAGGCATGGCATCAATCAGCTATAAATCCCTGGCCCATAAGAGCAACTTTGTATGTTAACCAGTCTTAGGCCTTTTTCCTCTGTTGCCTGGTAGAATTGGAAAGGTAATTTTGAGTGGAGACTTAAAGGTCTCCGTAAAGGCTTAGGTATTTCCAACCTAAAATGCACAAAAGTCAGAGACAAGAGTATCCTGAGGGATACTTAAGCCTCTGAAGATACTTCCGTGGCTCTTGGCTCTTGCTTGCGTCCTACCTGGTATCCTCTGAGAGTGCCGGTGTGCTGGGTGATCTTGATGCTGTCTCATTTGGGTTGAGAGGCTCTGGAAGTGGGGACTGGATTGTGAGGGCAGCTGGTCTTGCCCACGGACAGGCCTGCTGAGTTCCGCCGAGCAGAACCCTTCTACTCACCATGATATAAAACTTAACTCAGAATGGAGCAACGACCTAAATAAAAGAGCTAAGTTGAGATACTTAAGAGAAACAAGGGTATGTCTTTATGCTTTAGATTTCACAAAAAGATTCATAGTAGGCCTGACACCAGAAAGATGAACAACAGAAGAAAAAATACAGAAGGTAGACTTCACCAAAAGTTAAAAATGTGTGCACCAAAGGACATTAGTAAAGAGGCTGTCTTTACTCCATTATATATATTTGACTTCTTTGTCAAATAGCTGTATGTTCCTGGGGATGTTTCTGCTTTTTCTGTTCTGTTACATTGATCAGCAGGCCTGTGTCTGGGCCAGTACTATGCTGTTTTAATCTCTCTAGCTTTATAGCATAACTTCAAGTCTGGGACTGTGCTGCCATATGATTAGCTTTTGTGACCCAGCATTGCTTTTACTATTTTGAGTCTTTTCTGATTTTATATAGATTTTATGTTTGTTTTCTCTAGCTTTGTGAGAAATGATGATGGTATTTGGATTATAATCACATTAAATGGTATATCAGTTTTGGAAATATAATCATTTTAATTTATATTGGTCCTGGCTTTCCAGGAATAGGACATATTTTTCCACTTTCTGATATCCCCCCCTCAAATACCCTTTTCAGTGTGCCGTAATTTTCATTGTAGAGGTCTTTCACTTTACCCTAAGCATCTAATTTTTTAATGCTTTTGTGAATTGTATTGTTTTCCTAATTTCTTCTGAGTTTATTAGTCTGTGGGAATGCTAATGATAATTGTGTGTTTATTTTGTATCGTGTAACACTGTTGGATTTATCAACCCTAAGAGTCTTTTAAAGGAACTTTGGGTTTTATAACTAAAAGATCATGTCATCTGCAAATAATGATATTTTGACTTCATCCTTTTCCATTTGTATGCTCTTCTCTTCTTTTCTTTTCTTTCTTTTGCCTAATTGCTGTGGCTAACTTTTTGAGGACTGTGTTGAATAGGACTTGTGATAATGGACATCCTTGTCTTGTTTCTGATTCTAAGGGAAAGGCTTTTCTCCATTCAATATGATACCAGCAGTATGCCAGTCATTAGTGGCTTTTTATCATACTGACACAGAGATCTTCTTAAACCTGTTCAAGGTTTTTATCATGAATGGATGTTGGTTTATGTCAATATCTTTTTTTACATCTTGTGATTTTTGTCCTTGTGTCTGTGTGAATTACATTTATTAATTTGCATGTGTTGAACCATCCTTGCAGCTTAGGAAGAAGCCTACTTCACAGTGTATGATCTTTCTGTTGATTTCTTGCATTTCATTTTCCAGTATCTTTATCTTGTTAAGGATTATTTTTTCTATCTTCATTAGAAAAACTGGCAATAGTTCTTTTTTTGGTTGGATTCTTGTCTCATTTTGAGATCAGGATAATGTTAGTTTATATGAGAATTATTTTCAGAATTCTCCTCAGTGTCATTAAAGGATTGGAGGAGTATGGTGTTAAGATATTATCTGAAGTTTTTAATGTTCTCCATTTTTGGCAGTATCCATTGTGATAGCACCTATTAAATTTCTAATTGGATTAATTTTTGCTTTATCTTTTATGGTAAGATTGGCTAAGAGTTTGGCTATTTGATTTATTCTTTCAAAGAGCTAGCTTTTTGTTTGTTTTTTTGAGATAGGGTCTTACTAGATACTGCAGGCTGGCCTTGAACTCACCGTGTTCTATAATCTGTACCCAAAAACTCATGTATATTCCTTTCTGCAAAAGGCATTTAATCCGTCTTTAGAGCTGACAGAGTCCTAACAGTTTCAGCATTGCTGAAAAGTCCAAGACCCAAATCTTCTCTTGAGATTTAAGGCAGACTCTTAGCTGCAAGCCCTTGTACAAGTGAAAAGAAAGTTAAACACTTGCAACATTCAGCGGCACAAGATAAACATTTCATTTCATACGGTACAAATGGGGGATACATAGGAATGAGATCAAAGCAAGACCAAAATCCAGCAGAAAAAACGTTGAGTTCTATAGTTCCATGTGCATCTTCCAAGGCAACCTGTGATAAGATGTGAAGTCCAAAGGGCTTAGGTAGCTCTGCCTTTACGGCATTGCTGGTGGTTGTAGCTCTCATGGCTTTTCTCTTGGGCTGGCTCTGCTCACACCTGGCAGTTTTCCTCAGACTATCCACATTCCTGGCTTCTGTAAACTTTGAGGATCTCCAGTGCACCTCTGGCTTCACTCTTGCAGCTTCACACACTGCCCTGTCAGGGGCACACTGCCTGGCCTTCCAGCCTTCTTCCAAAATCTTGGTGGAAGCCTTCCTGACCCCACAACTCTTGCATTCTGTGTACACCTAAAACCAGCACCATGTACATTGCTGCCAGGGTCTCCTGATAGCTGGAATGGTGGTAGCCAGGCTTCCTTGTCTCTTGGCTGTAGGGATGAAGTGTCTGTGAACCGAATCCGAAGGAACAGCTTCCCTAGATCGCTGCCATTCTGAACGTGGTGCTGTGGGCCTCTTCTCAAAGGAAAGTCTTCACTACTGTGGTTCCAAAGCTGCAAAGGCTAGAGTCTTGCTGGTTCTTATGTCTTCAGGTCATCTCTTCTGCTATCATTTTAAAAAGTATTTTGCTTTTTCTTGCTAGTCATTTCAGTGACCGTGTTTTCCTTTGTTCCACCTTTGCAGGCTTGAGCTTTATTGGAGCTTCCTTTCTGACCAAACTCATGATGTTTTGAATCATTCTGCTGGGCTTTTTTCTCTTCATTTTCAACATAAATCTGTCAAAGTCCCCAATGAAAAATCCAGGCTACTGCCTCAACATTAGATGGCCTTGAAATTTCTTCAATAAGATTAATTAGCCTGCTGCCCTTAATCTTAGTCTCAGACAGTCTCTGTACATGACCAAAATGCCAACAAATTTTCTACATGGCCATAACATACATAGTCTGGAGTCCAGTAGCGAGTGCACTCCTCCTTCTCAGCAGAAACATCACCCTGGTCTTTACCAGCAGAATTTCTATCAGCATTCTGTTCTTTTGAAGTCTGACCAAGATTTCCCATCAAGTATAACCTCAAGTGTTCCAGCCCTACCTTTTCAGCTTTGGAAAGCTCTACTTTCTTCAAACCTCTCCTAACTTTACCCACAAGCCACTCCCAAAGGTTCCTCAACCACAAAGTCAAGTAGAGTTACAGCAATAACTCACTTCAGCACCAGATTTCTGCCTTATTTACTTTTTTTGTTCGTGAGACAAAATAACCAACATCCAAAGTTAAAGAATAAATTTGGCTCACAGTTTGTAGAGGTTTTGGTCCATAATCAGTTGGCTCCAAGGCAGGGTGGCATGGCAGACAGCCATCCCAGAGGAGAAAACAGTTCATAGTGGGCAGAAGATAGCAAAACAAGACAGTTTAAGTCTCATTCTGTCCCTTACGTTGTATCCAGACCAACAGGATTAGGGCAGTGCCAAGCCGATGAATGATTAGACGGATTTGGCACCGAAACTTGATCCTAGGACCCTTAATCCTAGTATTGCGCTGTGTGAATCAGTCAGTCTAGATCCAGCCTCCTCTGAAAGAGCTCCACCAAAGTGCATGAGGCTTTGGGGGGACATCTAGACACATGCATTGGTTTGAGTCTAAACGGAACTTTCCTCAATGATCCAATTACATACTGTCTTTCAAGGATATTAAATACTTTCTCTTTAGTCTTGTGCCAAGGACATTACTTTTATTATTTTATTTTAAATCTTTTTTCTCAGTCTCATTCCAGCCTCATCAGTAAATTTAATTTATATCATGGTAGAGTATGACTCAATGTTAAGATTCACTTGGAGCAGTGAGGAGAGATTTCTGTTAACTAGATGTACTTAAGTACAGGCTGGATAATTTTTCAAATACCAAGTTGTGAAAGAGTAGAAAATTATATATTGTATGTGTTTTGTTATAAAACATACCCTGAACTCTACAGTTTAAAACAAATGTACAGAAGGAAGATAAAGTATGACAAAATACATCCTTTACCCAGGTCTCACATTTTCAAGTTATGTACATTTTTCACATTGAAAATTTCCTTTAAAATCTTTGTCCGACTGAGCAGCACCAAAGATAGGAGAAAGAAGACACTGTGAATCTATCTGTAGGACATGCAATGATGAAAGATTATATACCAGCCTCCTATAACAGCACATGGAAGAGTTCAATGTAGAAATTTAAACAGCTGTTCATTTTTTGACTGAAGCAGTAGCTGATTAGTTGATTTCAAAATGGTATAATTTTTGAATTGTCAAACTGGAATGAAAGTATAGCATTATTTCATCATGCCATATTTCATTAAAGTTATATATAGATAAATAGCCAAAATATTTAATTTTAAGAGTAGGAGAAATTCATAGACAGCTTCTGCCTAAGAGAGATAAAGGGAGGGCTGGAAAATGAGTTGCTTCCAAGATATTTATTAATATTTAGAAATACAAAATTCTAAAAAATAAGCAAAACATCCTCATATAAAATCAAGTATAAGTTTAGATAATGATGGTGATGCTAATCCATCAGTCTCGGGGCCAATAAAGAACTGAACGTGAAAGTACGAGATCACTAAGTCATTCATCAGATTTTCCTTGTTCTTTTCAGTGTCCCTCTTCCTGTCAGAAGGTAAGTGTCACTTTAATGTGTACCAGGTAGACTTGAGATTTGTTAGTAGCATTCTCATATACATAAAACCAAGATAATGTCTTCCTTGGTTTAGCTAAAGCTGGTAGTGTACTTTGAAGCAGCATTAGGGTTAATGTTATATAGGGCTGGGGATTTAGCTCAGTGGTTCTGGCGCCTGCCTTTCGAGTGCAGGGTTCCTAGTTCGATCCCCAGTAACCCCATACAACAATGCCGGTCATGGTGACTCATTGCCCACCAGCAATCAGTACCACACACCACAGTGACAGTGCCGGGTGTGGTGGCTCACACCTGTAATCCCAGCACTCGAAAGGCAGAGGCAGAAGGATTGCTGCTACATAGTGAGCTCAGGGGCAGCCTGAACTACAAAGCAATACCTTGTCTCAAAAAAAAAAAAAAGGGCCGGGGAGTTAGCTCAGTGGTTCCGGCGCCTGTCTTGCGAGCGCAAGGGCCCGGGTTCGATTCTCCGGTAACCACATAACAATACTGGGTGTGGAGACCCACACCCACACCCAGCAGCAACCAGTACCACATACCACAGTGCCGGGTGTGGTGGCTCACGCCTGTAATCCCAGCACTCGGGAGGCAGAGGCAGGAGGATTGTGATGTGAGTTTGAGGCTGAGCTCAGGGCCAGCCTGA
>PVIR01043113.1:0-11903 GCA_004026965.1 Petromus typicus | reverse complement strand
AACAATGATAAATTAGAGATATCTATAGCTAAACAGATGCAAATTAAGGCCATATTCATAAGTGAAATAGAACACAGATGTATAAATACTGTATCATTTCTACAGCATGAGAAAATGAAGGTGTAAAGGAGGTCTAGAATGTATGATAGGTATTGTGAAATAGGAAGAAAATGTTAAAATGGAAAGAGGAAATGGTGGGGAAGAAGAGAGCAAAGAAGGGAAAGAATATTTGATGGTAAAAACAACAAAAAAGAAAGAAAAATTAGGTACATGGGGGTGAGGGTGGTAGGGATGATAGTGGAATGGAAAAAATGAGAATCAAGATACATTATGTATACATTCTCAAAGATGAATAAGAATGTGATCATGATGTATCCATAAACTCAACAGAGGGAAACATTCCCCTATTCTGTAAGTTCATTCTGTTGGTGGTCACCTTTGCAGTGTTGAAGCTTTTTAATTCAATGTGATTCCATTTGTTGACTCTTGGTATTATTTCTTGTGCAGCTAGGCCTCTGTTCAGAAAGGCCTTGCCTATACTAATGTCTTCAAGTATTTTATCTATTGTGTTTTTCAGCGAACTAAGTGTTTTGGATTTAATATTTAAGTCTTTAGTCCATTTTTATTGTAGTTTAGTGCATGGTGAGAGAGACAGATGTAGGTTCACACTTCTGCATGGGGATAGCTAGTTTCCAGCTGCATTTTTTAAAATTGAAATCTTTATTGGTACATTACATATACATATCATGATTGCACTCAACAATGAGAATTTGTACCAGTATACAACACAACTTATTTCTCATTTTTTCCTATAGCCCTACCCACCCTACCACCCTCACCCCCTATATACGTAAACTTTGTTTCCTTTCTTTTTTGTTATAATCTCATTATTTTCCCTTCACCCTATTTTGCTTTGAGTATTTTCTATTTCACTATATATAATATACAATTCTAGAATTCATTTACATTTTTATTTTCTCATACCAGAGAAAAGATGTGATATTTACACATCTGTGACCTATTTATTTCACTTATGAGGATATCCTCAAGGTATGTCCATTTAAGTAGAAATGATTCAAACTTATCATTTTTATGGCAGAGTAATACCCCATTCTGTAGAAGAACCACAGTTTTTTATCCAGTCTCTGGTTGATGGACACTTGGGTTGTTTCCAAGATTTAGCAATCACAAACTGAGCTGCTATAAACATGCATGCACATATGTCACTGTGATATGAGTCTTAATTCTTTTGTGTATATACCTAGCAGAGCTATGGCTGGGTCAGATGGGACCTCCAATCCTAGCTTTTTGAGGAATCTCCAAACTGATCTCCACAGGGGTTGTACAAGTCTACAGTCCCACCAACAGTGGAGAAGGGTTCCTTCTTCTCTGCAAGAAGAAGGAACATTTGTTGTTGGCTGAATCTGAAATGGCAGCCATTCTTTGTGGAGTGAGATGAAATCTCAGTGTTGTTTTCATCTGCATCTCTAAAACGATTAATGATGTTGAGCATTTCTTCATATACTTCTTAGCTTCTTTTACTTCTTCCTCTGAAAAGTGTCTGTTCATTTCAGATGCTCATTTTTGAATTGGGTCTTTAAATTTGGGTGGCCTGATTTTTTTAAGCTCTTTATATATTCTAGATAGTAACCCCTTGTCTGAGGAACACCCAGCTCCATTTGTTAAAGAGGCTCTCTTTTATCCAGAGAAAGTATTTTTCTCTCTTGTCGAAACTAAGATAACTGAGTGTGCCTGGCATTGTGTCTGCATCCTGTATTCTGGCGATGTTGAACCTCTCAGAGACCAAGTGCCTAAACTGCAACCTGAAAACCACTTATTGCAAAGTGCCAGCACTGTAACTAAACTCAAATATGAGATTTTAGTTTAGAAAAAAAACAACAACAACTATACTCATGATATCATGGCAGAGTGCTCTGAGTGTACACTGCAGCCCGTGTGTGATAGGTTTACCACTACTGCTCTATTTTGTTCCACTGATAAATCTGTCACTTTCCCAAGGCCACGCAATTTTTATCACTACAGCTTTGTAGTAGTGTAACTTCAAATCTGGGTCTGTGATGCCTCCTACCTCCTGATTGTTGCCTAGATTGCTTTTGCTATTCTAGGTCTCTTCTAGTTCCATATGGATTTTAGGATTATTTTCTCTAGTTCTATGACGTGTGCTATTGGAGTTCTGGTTGGGATTGTCTTAAATCTACATATCAGTTTTAGAAATGTGGTCATTGATTGTACTAGTTCTGCTTATCAAGGAACACAGTGTCATTCCATTTTCTGATATCATTTCCAGTCTCTTTTTTCAAAGTACTTATGGTAGTACTGTAGAGGGGATTTTGTTCCTTTGTTAGGTTAATTCTTAAGTACTTAATTTTTTGATGCTTTGTGAAATGTATTGTTTCTCTAATTCTTTTCATGGTGAGTTCATATTGGTGTACAGGAACACTATTGATTTTTGAGCATTTACCTTGTGTCCAGCTACACAGCAGAATTTGGTTATTAATTCAGAAGACTTGGTTGAGTTTCTGGTCTCTTATGTATGAGGCTCATGTCATCTTCAAATAATAATTTAACTTTCCCTTTCTTGATTGCTCTAAGCTAATGTTTTGATGACTATAGTTAGCAGGATTGGTGCTAGCAGACATCCTTGTTCTGTTCCTGATTTTACAGGGAAAGCTTTCAGTTTCTGCCCATTCAATGTGATGATGCCACGGGTTGGCTATTGATGGCTTTTTATCAGATTGAGATACTCTGTATATGTATTTTCAATTTTTAAAAAAATCATGAATGGATGCTGGATTGTGGCAAAGGGTTTTTCTGTGTCTACTGACATAATCCCATGATTTCAGTCCCTGCTTGTGTTTATATGTCGTATTACATACACTGATTTACATACGATAAACCATTCTTGTACCTGTGGAATGAATTCTACTTGGTTATAATGCATGATTTTTTTTTGATAATTTGTTGCATTCTCTTTGCCAGTATCTTATTAAAGACTTTTGAATATATGTTCACTGAAAAGCCTGGCATGTGGTTCTCTTTTTTTGATTGGGTCTTTTTCTGATTTTAGAAGCAGAGTAATGCTTGCTTCCTGGAATAACTTTGACAGTATTGTTTCTCTTTCAAGTTCATTAAAGAATTTAAGGAGAAATGGCATAAGATATTGTCTAAAGTTCTTAGAGAACTCAGCAGTGACTGTTGGGACCTGGGCTTTTCTTATCTGGTAGTTTTTTTATTCTTCAATTTCATAGACTGATATAGAATTATTCAGAATATTTGTATCTTTTTTGGGTTTAGAGTTGGAAGTTCACCTGTATCTAAGAATCTATCTATAACCTGATACTTCCATTTCATTACTCTACAGGGTCTCAAAGTAGTCACAAATGATCTGTAGTGAGTTTGCCTATTTCACTCCTAATTACATGGATTTGTGCCTTTTCTTTCTTTTTTTTGTCTTTCTTTTTGTAAGCTTGGCTTCAGTTGTTCTTCTTAAAAACCAACTCTTTGATTCACTGGTTAGTTGTATTTTTATTCCCAATTTCATTGTTTTGCTTATTTTCATAATTACCTTCCTTAACTTTGGATATAGATTGCTTCTAATCTTCTGAGATCTTGAGGTGCACTGTTAAAGATTATATATTTGAGCTTGCTCTGTTTTTCTGACATAGGCGCTCACAGATATAAACTTTTCTCTTGGACTGCCTGCCTGTTTCCTATAGGTTTCATTATGTCATACTGGCATTAATGATTATAGGAATTCTAATTTCTTCTTTAATTTCATTTATGACCCATTAGTCATTCAAGATGATACTATTTAAATTCCACACATTTGCATAATTTCTGTGGGAGTGTTTTTGTCACTGATTTCTAAATTCCTTGCATTATGATTTGACATATATGAGGGAAAAATTCTGATTTTCTTTCGCATTTGCTTATGCATGCTTTATGGGCTACCATGTTGTCTGTTCCAGAAAAAGTTCTGTGTGCTGCTGAGAAGAATGCATATTCTGTAGCAAAACACTTTGTAGGTTATCTATTGAACCATCTGTTCAAAGATTTGGTTCAAATATTTCTTTCTTGCTCTTTCACCTAGTTGATCTACTTGTAAAAGTGAGGTATCAAGGATCTCCATTATAATTGTACTGTTTATCTGATTTTTTTCATGTCCATTAGTGTTTTATGAAGCTGAGTGTGTTGGTGTTTGGTACATATGTTTATAATTGTTATCATTTCCTTAACCAATATATAGTGACCACCTTTGACTGCTCTGATTAGTTATGGCTTAAAATCTACTTTACCTAAAAGGAGGATTGTGACTCCTGCTTTTTTACACAGGGTCCTGTTACATGGACTACTGTTTCTTATCCTTTGATTTCAATCTGTGAATTTCTTTTTGAATTAAATATGTCCCTTGACGCTCTGTTCCATATTTACTGCCAACAACACCAGGCACCTTATACACCCTAAGGGAGAGGAGGAGAGAGGCCTCACTTCATCTCTGTCTCCACCAACACTGGTCACCTTGACCACCCAAGGGGAGAGGACCTCACTCCTTGCTAGTGACACTGGCGGCCTCATCAGCCCTGCTTGGGTGAGGAGGAAAGTGGCCAAACTACAAAATCCCCGGCCAGCCCTGTACCTTGGTTCTCAGCACAGGGAAGTAGAGGTGAAAACCAAAGGACTGAGCTGACTGAGGATGAGATCGACATCTAGAAGTTTCACACAGATCAAGTGAGACATAGCTCTGGGAGGCAGCATTTTAGAAGGTGAGAGACAGATGGAGCTCTTCTGAGATTCCTGGAAGGCTCAGGCTGTGGTCAGAAAGGTCACAGGGCCTGTGTTCTGTGCTGGGAGGCCAGATTTACTAGTGATAATTTTCAGAACAATGGACTGAAGGTGATGACATTTAGTCTAGTGGTCTGCTTGAGTCTCACACCATGGCCTACATCCAGCAGAAACTAGTGGTCTGTTTTCTAATACATCATAATCTGAGTTATGTAAGTATCTACATTAAAATCACAGACCTTTTCTCTCTGGATAATGGTGGCTCATGGGTGATTCTTTTTTTTTCTTTTTTTTTTTTTAGGTTTTTGGAGACAGGGTCTCGCTTTGTGGTTCAGGCTGGCCCTGAGCTCAGCCTCAGACTCACATCACAATCCTCCTGCCTCTGCCTCCCGAGTGCTGGGATGACAGGCGTGAGCCACCACGCCCGGCACTGTGGTATGTGGTACTGGTTGCTGCTGGGTGTGGGTCTCCACACCCAGTATTGTTATGTGGTTACTGGGGAATCGAACCCGGGTCCTTGCGCTTGCGAGACAGGCGCCGGAACCACTGAGCTAACTCCCCGGCCCTCATGGGTGATTCTTAAGGTTCATCAGTACTTAGATTATCAGTACTTAGATTTGACACCTTTGTTCTCACAGACTTCACTACTATAGCCAAGGTGACATAGTTATTTCTATTAACAGGCTCCTACTGGCCTGAGCCCATGGTGGTATGTGTATGACCTGTGGAACAAATGCATCTAATCAATTTTACCAGTCACGTTAGTAATAAAAATCCTATAAATGGACCTAGTTAGTTTCTTGAATTTGAAGCTATTGCCTAAATATAAATACTAATTTATAGCATTAATACTAATGCTATTTATATAAATTAAATTGTATAATAAATTTATTTTCTTAAATTAACAGAAATGTATTTATATCTGTGAATTTCTTTAACGTTTGTGCTGAGGATGCTGTTGCAGTTCTAATCGGTTACATTTACATGTGATAACTGCTTTTCTCTAAGTTTTTTAAGATTTTTGCCTCTGTAGTGATGGACTTGTTATTTTATGACATGGTATGGGGTGCTTTGCTTTTGGTCAATGTTATTTGAGGTACTATATACATCAATTATCTGTACATTTCTTTCCCTATATTGGGAAGTATTCTACTACTATAGTATTTCTGTGATCGGGTTGTTTATGCCAATTGTGCTATCTTCTGCTATTTAACATATTCCCATTACCCTTAGGTTAGTTTTCTTTGCACTGGCTAGCAAGTTCAGTATTGGAAGGAAGTCAATTCTCTGTCTAGAAAAGGAGATGGCTAAAGAAAGAAAGACAAGAGACATATAATTTCAGAGCATATGGGGGGGCCAGAAAGTCAGTTCCTCAGAGAGGGCAAAGGCACTCCAAGCTATTGGGTGTACACAAGAATTAGAGAGAGTATCAGAGGACTTAGGGGATAGCAGTGAGCTTATGTTGGTAAGGATCCTAGGGTCACTGAAGATCTCCAATAGTAGATGGGACAAGATAAGCAAGCTACTAAGGAAGTTGTCCTTCCTTCAGGTGAAACCTTTTTTATTACCACTCTGTCTTCAGCTAATGTACTGTTGTCCTTGAGCAATACAGGATCACAGGACCAGGCCTCAACTTGTGACTAAAGGGAAACGGAGTTATGTTTCCGCATACAACAGCCAGCTCGCAGGCAAGGTGACAATGGGCCTTAATTATACTCATACTTTAATTGTGAAATTATTTCTTCCCCCCAAATTATGTAGAATGACTCTTAGAAGTTCAATGCATTTTTCACGTTCTCTTCTTGCTTTTTGGTTCTCTCTGAGTGGATAGCATGGTTGAGTGGTGTAAGGTGCTAGACTGAGTTATCTTTGAGTAGTCCATCTTAGAGCCATCTGTGTTCTGCCTCTGAAATTCTGTCCTCACTTGTGGTGCTCATATTTGCAATATAATTTTTAATCTCCTGGATTTCTAATTGAAACCTTTTAACTTCTCATTCTTTACTAATCTGGCCGCTTATGTTTTGTATCATTTTGTTTAGCTCACCTATCATTTCATTAGCATTTCCTGTAAGCTCTCTGCTTTTGAATCCACTGAGTGGATCAGTCTCACTGATCTGTTTTAATCTCCTTTTCTTATCTTTTCAAATAATCTATGTGACTTTTGCCTTCTGAAGACTCTAATGCCAAGGCTTTCAAATCTAGAGCAACTCAGGGAGTCAAACCTCTGGCCACATGGGGTGGCACCTGTACCCTCTTCAGCTGAGTATAAACCTCCCAGTGAGTCCTTTCCAGTCTGCTCCCTGTGGCTGTCGTGCATGAAGGTGTCTCACCCAATCACCGTGAATAGGTAACAATGGGAACCCTCAAGGGAAGCCGTTATATGGCTGTTCTGGATCCTGGGTTCAACATTATGCCCTTTCCCAGAACGGTGCCTGACCAAGCACTTTCTTCAAGGAGACGGCAGGCACTTGGATTAGGATCACTCCCTAGCTACTGGCCATGGAAGCAGGAGCCTGTGCCGACCCTGCAAGATCACACCAACTACCGGTCTTGCTCTGCCTCATCTCTCCCTGGGCCCCCAACGTTTCCCGCACCCACTTTGTGTCTCCAGGTTCAGTCTTCCTTTCCCAGGAGCTGTGAACTGCAAGCTCGGGAGAAAATCCAGATGGCTGCACTGTTTCATCCCCTTCTCTGTCTTGTGTGATGTGTCACTTCATTTTCTCCATAGCTTTTAACTTTCCTGTCAGTTCTTCCTGGTTCCTGGGAATCTCTCCCTCTCCCCGTCCCTCTTTGCCTCCTTCTCCCTTTCTCTCTCTCTCTGTGAGTGTGTGTGTGTGTGTGTGTGTGTGTGTGTGTGTTACTCCACCACATTTTTTTTCCAGTTCCTACTCCCTAAACTCTTTGCCTTCACTGCTTACTTTGTTTGGTATATTCTTCTTTCAGGTCTTTTAAAATATGTTTAATACATATTTTATATAAAGCAAAGTGTAGTGAGATGAATTTTAGCATACATATAATTCATGTATCTAAAACTGAGATCAAGACCCGTCCTTATGAATGTTCTTATGCATTTGTCCAGCCAATACCATTTTGACTTCCATTATAAAATATTTTTGTCTGTTCTTGAACTTCATGTAAATAAATTCACTTGACATGTACTTTTTGTGTTTGGCTTTTTTTGTTAATACGATGGCTTTGATACCCATTTAGTTCTTGAATGAATTTGTAGCTCACTTTTCTCTACTATTATGATACTGCATTATATAAATATGTCATAAGTTAGTTAACTCTTTTCCACTTATGGATATTTATTTTGCCCAAGTTTTAGCTATTATAAATAAATCTGTTACAAAATTTCTCCTATGAGTCATTGGGGCAAAAAAGAGAGAAATCACTGAGTTTCAAGATAAGAACAGGTTTTATTTTATTAAAAACTGCCAGTTTTCAAAGTGATTTTATACTTCCACTATTAATATATAAGAGTTACAGATATTCATATCTTTCCCCACTTTGGCATATACATACTTAAAATAGAAAGTCATTTGAGTATACCATGGTGTCTCGCTATCGCTGTAGCTTTCATATCTCTGATAAGTCATGATATGAAGTAATTTTCCACAGGCTCATTGGATCACTGAAATACCCCTTTGAGTCTTTTGTTCATCTTCATATTTGGTTATTTTTCTCTCGATCTATAAGCCCTCTTTATAGTAAGTTCTTCTGGTTCTAAGACCTTTGTCAGAACTGCAATTTTTCCTTCAAGTTCCTCTTAGTCTGTAGCTAACTTTATTATAGAAACAGTGTCTCTGATGAGACTCTAGATCTCTGAAAGCCTATTTTCTTTTTAGATTAAAATTTCACCTTTTCAAAGAATTACTTTTTCCCTCAAACTCCATTACTTGTTTTATTTTTTTTCAAGACACATTTCTGAAATTCACTTAAATATGTACTTACTTATTTTTAACTTGTCTTCCTCCATTCTCACTCACATGCTCAAATATAAGCAGTGTGAAAAGATGAATGCTGTCTTGGTCATGCTGCAGAATTCTTTCTATACGGACCGGGGATTTAGCTCAGTGGTTCCAGCGCCTGTCTTGCAGTGCGAGGACCCGGGTTCAATCTCCAGTAACCACATACAATATTGGGTTTGGAGACTCACGCCCAGCAGCAATCAGTACCACAGACCACAGTGCCGGGCGTGGTGGCTCATGCCTGTCATCCCAGCACTCAGGAGACAGAGGCAGGAGGATTGCTATGAGTTTGAGGCTGAGCTCCGGGCCAGCCTGAACTACAAAAAGCGAGACCCTGTCTAAAAAAAAAAAAAAAAAAAAAAATTCTTTCTTTCTATGTAATATTAGATTTGTTATAGTTTCCTTAGAATTTTTTGTGGTACAGAAAATTAAACTCAGGGCCTTCCCATTGAGCTATACCCCCAAACCTTACAAATTTCTGTTGTTAATTTCGGTTGCTAATTTTGAAACAGGTCTCTCTAGGTCACTAAACTGTCCAAACAGAACTCAAAGTTGTGATTTTCTTGCTTCAGCCTCCAGAATGAGGTAATTATAGGTAAGAATTTTTAATTTTAAATTTAAGAGATACTCAACTATAGTTTTCCTTTTCTTGTACTATGTTTATTTGGTTTTAATATCAGCATACTGTAAGCCTCATAAAATGAGCTTATTAGTGTTCTTTTTTGTGTTATTACTGTAACACATATCTGAAATAATCAGCTTATAAAATGAAAAGAATTATTTTGGCTCATTCTTTCAGAGATTTTAGTCCAAGATCAGACCTGTTACTTTTTAGGCTTCTTGTGGGAGGAAATAAACAGGGAATACACAACAGACCAAAATCTTCACCTCATAACTGGGAAATGGGAAGAAGAGTGAGAGGCTGGTATCCCAATATCCCTTGCAGTACATGCTACCAATGATCAAAGACCTCCCACTAGCCTCCCCTCAAGTTCCCATCATCTCTCAATAGCACCACAGGAGGAAGGTCAAGCCTTTAACACATGGGTTTTTGAAGGGTACTTATCCCCACCATAGCAACTTCTTTTCTGCTTTTTGGAAGCATTGTATAAAGTTGGTGTTAATTCTCATTAAATGTCTGGCAGATTTCCAATTGGCAAGCCATCTGGACCTGGCTATGTTTTTTGCATGCATTTAATTAATAATTCAACTTCTGTAATATTAACAGACATATTCAGATTGTCTACTTCATTTTGGTTAAGTTTTAGCATCTTTTTGCTTTTGAGAAATCAGTCCCTTTAAATTATCAAATTAATAAGGATAAAGTTGTAACATTTCTCTATAATCAGGATTCTGAGCCTGTGGTGAACTCGTTACTCTACTGGTTATAGAAATATAATTACATTTCTGATGTTAATGGTTTGTATTTTTTTCTCTTTCTGGAAGGTTATCAACAGTATAAATTTTCTGATGACCTGCCTTTTCGCTTCATTCATTCTCTCTATGGTTTTCAATTTTATTCTGCTTACTTTTTATTTTTATTACCTACTTCTCTTTTGGGTTTATTAAAGTTTCCTTTTTCTAGTTTCCTGAGGTAGGAATTTTCTTTTTAATATGAATAGCACCACAAATATACTTCCTTCCCCTCAGCCACCACGCCCGGCACTGTGGTATGTGGTACTGGTTGCTGCTGGGCGTGAGTCTCCACACCCAGTATGGTATGTGGTTACCAGGGATCAAACCTGGGCCCTTGCGCTTGCAAGACAGGCGTTGGAACCACTGAGCTAAAGGCCTAGCCCCTTTGATTATTATTAATGTACCTACTTGTAGTATTTTTTTCCTCAAGTCTCCTTTATGCAGCTTTCTTATCTCCTGGCTTTCAGCTGAGAAATCATATGTGCCATTTCTCTCTTGCTTCCATATTTTACCTTTGCCTTCAGTTTTCAAAAATTCAATTATGAGGTCTCTTGGTATGAGTTTCTTAGGGCTTATCCTATTTAGGATTTGTTCAGCCTTTTGAATCTACAGGTTTAAGTCATTCATCAACTGTTTTCAAGCACTACTTCTAATTCCAGATCTTTCTCAGCCCTACTCCTCTTCTGAGACTCTATCTTATTCTTTAAATTTAAATTTCAGACAGTTTAAAGATATGAATGTAAGAATTAAGTTATAAAAATAATATAACTGACAATATAAGTTTGAAAAGATGCTTCAACTATCTTAGTAATGGTACACTAAGGTTGAGAAAATATTTTGTAGATTATATTCTAAGGAATATGTTGGTACAAATACAATAAAATGAATGATGTTCTATTTTCATACAGTTAGAATAAGAAAATTTTATTAGATTATGTTAACTTATCCCCTACAACTGTTTTCCATTGTTCAATACAATGCTTTAATTAAAGTTTATGTGACAAAACTGCCATAAGGTAACTTTTACCCTCATTATAAAATTATTGTTGAGGATACTACATAGTCTAATGCTCTCTATACTAGGTACCATACAATGAATTCCTTTTAGAGTTTAGTAGAAAGGAAGATTGAAGCGTGTCTTAGATAATATAGAATGCTATTTGTGTTTTCATTATTGTGTTGATGGCTAGGAAGCTCAGAGCTAATTTTAATGTTTAATAAGCAGATTTGTACCAATTTCTTTAACCTCTTGGCTCCCTCTCCTATTATTTTATCACATCTATGTGCAGAAAGACATCATGATTCAAAATCATTTTGGAAACAGTCATAATGTAAGAGGAAAATTTAATATCTCTTTTTAACAACAAGGGTTCTAGGCTTAGGAATTCTTTCCTGTTTATATAGGGACCACTAACCCATACGAGAATGAATACTGTACTAGTATCAGAAGCAGAATTGGATACCTAAATGCTACATGAAGGCAAAATATAATGGAAAATATATTCTGATAACTTGGGTCTCTCACTGTTGCCACAATTACTATAATATTAACATCTTAATTTTGGCTAAAAAAAAATAGAGGTTTAAATGTTCTTACTTTCAGAAAGATTGCATATCCCTAGAAATGCCTTCCTGCTGAGAAGTATGCAGCAATTCAGAAAACTTGACCATAGCCTCTGCTTACTACATTTCATTTTCCCTGTTTTGTTGGTG